>CAKNYM010050955.1:0-19142 GCA_932195095.1 Andricus curvator
CTATTCCATAATTCGACGCATCAGTTGAAAGTATAAAAGGCTGGCTAAAATCTGGATAATTTAAAAGAGGGAAAGAACACATTCTATCTTTTAGTTCATCAAAGGCCTTTTGTTGACTATCGGTCCATGCGAATCGGACACCCTTTTTTAATAAGTAAGTTAGCGGTTTGGCTACTGTCGAAAAATTAGGAATGAAACGTCGATAGTACCCAGCGAGTCCTAAAAATTGCTTGATATTTTTCGAACTCTTAGGACGAGGAAATTTTCTTACTGCCTCCACCTTTTTCGGATCGGGTTTAACCCCATCTTGAGAGATTACGTGACCGAGGTAAGCAATCTCCTTTTGCAAAAACTTGCATTTATCAGGCTGAAGGGTCAAATTTGCATCCTCTAGTCGTTGTAAAAGCTTTCTCAACTTCCGGGTGTGTTCCTCCAAGGAGTTTGCATACAGGACGATATCGTCCATGTATACAAAAAGTTCTATTCCTTGGAGGCCAGACAAGACCTTATCCATCAGCCGTTGGAAAGTGGCTGGGGCGTTCTTCAGTCCAAAGGGCATTCTATTAAAATGATAATGTCCGTAAGGAGTGGAAAACGCTGTCTTGGCCTTTGAATCAGGATGCATCTTAACCTGATGGAAGCCGGAAGCAAGATCCAAGGTCGAGAAATACTTCGCCCCTCCTAACTGGTCCAATATATGGGTTATATTTGGTAAGGGGTACGCGTCACTAATCGTTTTCTCGTTAAGCTGGCGATAGTCAATGACCATGCGCCAGCGTTTATTCCCCTCAGGATCGGGCTTTTTAGGGACGATCCAGACAGGTGAGTTATAGGGAGAATCTGAATCCTCTATGAACTCGCTACAGAGTAAATCCCCTGTTTGGTTCAGAATCTCCTCGTTGAGAGCTTCCGCAGGACGAAATTGCCTCTGAAAAGTTGGAATTTCGTCCGTCGTGTGAATTTTGTGCTCTATAGCGTTAGTGGCCCCCAATACATCCCCATCGACCTTGAATCTATAAGGAAATTCAGCGAAAGGCTTCAGCAGACTAGCAACCTCCTCGTCGTTTAAATCGGAAAAATCAAACAACTTCATGACTTTGGCAAATCTTTCGGCTAATGTTTGACTTCTTTCGGTACCCAGCGTTTCCTGTTTATGTAGGTCTTCAACTTTAGATCTGAGTTCAAACTCTTGAAGTTCTACAGGTGGAATAGTCAACTCAATATCGTGTAAGGATGAATTTATTGCAAATACTTTGATTAAATCGTTCTCTGGTCTAACCAGATTTTCGCCAAGAAAAACCCCAGTACCCGCGTTAATTTTGCTGAGATATCCCTCATTTAAATTAGAATTTTTTACCTGTAAGGTGATTAATTTGCGTGTTCGTGCGGGAAGCTGAATTCTGTCGTTTTGTATAAGATTGATGGATTGGACTTTTAATGTGACCTTTTCATCGGAGAACGTCATGGTTGCTGAATTCGCTCTCAAAAAATTCATTCCTAATATTCCGCATGATGGGATAGGAAAAGCCTTACGTACCAAATGAAATTCAGTTTCCTTGCGGTTAATGAGTACTTTTATTGATCCGCGAGTCTTTATCATGCCACTTCCTATTCCGGTTAAATGAAAAATCTGTGTTTTATCGCGTCGTGATTTTCCCAGTAGGCACGATTCTTTTAAAAGATTTAATTCGCATCCGGTATCTATTAAAAATTCTGCCTTCCCATCATGAAATTTATTGCATTTTATATTTACTGAAGGGCAGAGCCGAATTAACCCTGTCCGGGCCCCTAGGCAAAAACCCTGTCCGGGCCCCTAGGCAATGCAATCACGTCCCTCCAGGTTGATGAAGGGATGTGAGTAACTTCCAGATGATCGACTCCAGGAATCCTGTACGGAAAAAGAGGTATTTTTCCTATGTTACTGTAGGGGAATACCTATATTAGCATATGGATTTTGACTATGTCAACATAGGAATTTTTCCTATCTAATTCGAAAAAAATCGTTTGGAAACTACATATTTCACATTTTTGTCGGATTTAGACTATAGGCAGGTGAAATGAGCAAACAAACCACACAATAAATGTAGAATTCATTTATTAAGAATCATTCTTAACTATAATTTGATATTTTTCGAATGGTAAATGCTCACAATTTTTTGAAATTACAAAACGAAAATATTCTTCTGGTTTTCTGTTTCGAAATATTTGTTACTAAGAAAATTCGAAGTGTATTAAGAAAAATTTTAAGTTGCCATGGAAAACAAAATTTTTTAATTGCAATTAATGATGATTAATCATGATTATTGATCATTAATCGTCATTGATAATCATCGATTATTGTTTTTGGAATTTATGTAAATGAGAATAATTCCTATGTTAACATAGGATTTAACCTCATGTTGTCATAGGGATAATGCCTATGTTAACATTGGGATTTTCCCTATATGCCATAGGAATAATGCGTATGTTACATAGTAAAATATCCTATGTTGATATTAGAAAAATACCAATGCCAACATAGAAAAAGTACCCCTTTTTTCTTCATGTATTGCTACAATGTCCTTTATCAAAAATTCAAACTTCTGTTATATAATGTAGTTTATAGATAATTTCATTCCGAATTAACTTACGTGCAATGATAATTCACCTACACGCATAACACTGTGTTACAAAAAACAAAAATTTGGAGACACTTTTATGGAGACCTAGCACAAGTTGTAGATCTATTAAAACTAAGAAAAATTGTATAGGAGAAATTTCCCATACACCCCCAAAATCTCATTTTTTGGCCAAAAAATCGTTTTTGGGAGTTTTATGAGAAAAATCACTCATAACTTCCCTAATTTTTATCCGATTCGCTATTATTATTATTCGCTATTATTAGCTACTACTTGTTACTAGATGGTTCTGTATGAATGGAGTATTTCTCCAATTGACATGCGTCGAAAAAAATACTGATATTGTTGTCGAGGAATTCCATACAAATTTTCAGAAAAACTTTTCATTCGATAAAACGTTTTTTTTTCTTAGAGCGTGCACGGGCCCCTAGTCGATGCGGGGCCCCTAGGCAGTTGCCTACTCTGCCTAATGAATAATCCGGCCCTGCTGAAGGGGTTCGGACGGACTCTTTGTCACAGACTGTGAGCACGGCCCGCTGGATTGGCGTACGGTCAAGATGCTTTTGCTCGCCGTCGTGCTCTGACGACGAGCAGCTTGCGAGTTTAAATCGCCAGAGCTTGTAGAAGAAGGAAAGGGCTTTGACTTCTTTAGAGATTCCAATTCCCTTTCAGCCTCTTCAGCTCTACGCTGAAAGCATCTATCGGCAGTGTGACCTGTGCCCTTGCAATAATCGCATTTTGGTCTACTCTGTCTATCCTCAAAGTGTTTAGTGTTACCCCATTTATTATAATTATTATCATAGGATGAATTTCCTCGGTTCCTTTCAGAACAATTTCGCGAGAAATGACCCTCCTTTCCGCATGTATAGCATTCAACCCTTCGTGATCTAGAATTTGAAGAAGATTCTCCATGAACGTGATTGACCGAGTGATATTCCATACGACTCTGTTTATTTCCGCTGGGCTCCTTAACAACATAGTTCGACACTGGATTAGTTTATCGCTCAGTGGCGTATGATTTCACGAGGTCTTCTGAAGGGCCCTCGCGTAACCTTTTCCGTCTATTGACATCCCTTTCTGCTTCTATTGCAGCATTGATAGCTTCTTGGAGGGATACGGGATTCTTTTGCCTGACCCTACCTTCTATAAGTTCATTCTCCAACCCTATACGGAAACATGAAGCTACTTCTAGGTCATAATCCCTAATTTTTGCACTTGCAATAGTGGGAGGGGATTGCTGCTCGGTCATTTCTACGATTTTGTTGAAAAGTTCCATAAAACGTGCCCCGTAAGAAAGAATCGTTTCTCCCTTGTTCTGTCTTGTCTGGGCAATCTCGGCTTCTATTTGAAATATTGTTTTTGGCGCCCCAAAAGCTTTTTCTAATGAATCTAGTAATTCTCCTAAGGAGTTATAATGTCTATTTTTCATGTAGAGCTCAGCCTCTCCCTGAATTCTGTTGCGCACCAGTTTAACAAAAAAAGAGCGATTTCTGGGGTCGACATTCTCTTGCGCTGACAAACATTCGCGTGCAAATGTCTGCATAGATATGTTTCTACCAAGAAATATTGGAATGGTTTCGGATAGGATTTTTAGTCCGGAATAATCACTTCCTCGCATGCGCGGGAAATTTTCCAAATCTGATTCGCGGGACGGAACGGCTCCGCTATTCAAAGATCGCGTCGTCACATTACCTCTGTCTCGTTCATCGATTAAGCTAGAGATTACCTGTTTTCGTATTTCCGCGGTGAATTTGTCTATTTCATCATTTGAAAATCCGCTGGACAAGGCAGAGCGCAATGTGTCAGTTTCACTAGGTTCACGAACTGCTTGTAACTCATTTCCAATATTTCTTTCTTATATGTCAACAAAATTTGCAGGTGCGCGAGGCTGAGCTGAACGAGAAACTTTTTCGCTGCGCTTTGGCCTACTCGTTTGTTTAGGCGGACCTGCGGTTCTGCTGCCCCTAGTGGTCTTTCTTTTCGGAGGCATTTTAAGCGATGTTATTTTTTTTTCACTGGTAAAAGAAGGCAACTAATTTTGCTTGTTTGTTTGTTCACAATTTAAAATCATAAAAATTATGTTTCCGTTTTCACAAAATTTAGACTTGCAATTTAAATGGCAATAGTGCAGACGTTCTTATTATAGAAATGCACAGTAACACAATTAAAAGTTTTTTGCAAGAAAATAACGTTAACCCAACAACATTTTTAATTTTAGCATGCCTCTTCGTATGTTCCAAAGAGTAACGACTGAGGGATTTGCAGCAGAATCCGCCGAATAGGTTCGGTTCTAATATATATACACATTTAATAGAGATACGCATAAAATGCCATTGGAGCGCAATTCAGTTCTAACACGTTAAATATAAATGATTATAATTAATCACACCATGAGTAGTCCTTTGAAAGAATGAGTATATTTCCTGAAAGAAGAAAGATTGAATCACAATTCACGTAAAATTTCACTTTCACACGGTGTCACTTTCAATTAAATTTCTTCGTTCCTGAAGATCCTCCAATCGATTCTCAGCTCTCGAAGCGATGATCCTCTGGGTCCAGGTCCAGGGCGTTCCAGCGTTTGCATCAGGTCCCTCGGTGCGTCACCCTTCACGGGCCGTCCAACGTTGCCGTAACCCTTCACGGGCCGGGAATCAGCTTAAAAAATTCCGAGGTATTTTTATTTTCCTCTTTCGAATATCATGCACAATACGGGCCTAAAGAATACTATAAATCCTCCCTCAGGTATCCGCAAAGTACACGAAAATCTAGTCAAGGTACCTCAGTTTAAGTTTCCTTCAGGAAACTTAATTCTTTCCTTTCATTAAATTTCTAAAGAAAGTCGAAATGTAATATTTCCCCACTGTAGGTATTGCGTCACTATCTTCATAGATTTAATATGACCTGATCGGGAGTAAATTTGCTCTTGTGAACTGCTAGTTCGTAATCATAGTCTAGATCACTGGCGTCATTTTATGTATCGGGTTCACAATTTACACAGGTCGTTGAAACTATAGTGCAGACACGATTTTCTGAAGCACGGAACTCGATATCAATGTTAGGATAAATTTGTTCTATGATTCCTCAAGTAGATAGGATAAACGCAATTTTTCCTATATTTGAATTCTTGATGCGGAAAGTGTAAAAGTCCGCTCACAGGAGTAAAAAGTCCGATAAAAATTCGGTTAAAATCCACGTCATAATTCAAAGGGTGACTTAGATTGGCAAAATCTCTTCGCACATTTTCAGTTTATTCACTACTCACCACACAATTCCGCACATATCACTTGGTTTTAGTTTTGATCACAACACAATAAAAAAAATCCGAATCCGATATCCGAACGCGAATTTTAGATTTTGATTTAAGGTTTCTATTTTTATTCAAATTTCCCGTAACGATTATCCCGGACGAGCCCCCAAATCTGTTACGAGCCGAGCCCATAGGTGAGTTCTGACTCTCGTGATTGGCCGGTTCCTGTCGTTCTAATTATTGGGATAAACCGGGAGAATTCAAATTAGAAATAAATAAAATAATGGCTCGATTCTAGAAGATAATATATTTAAATGTAACCAAATAAAAGTTCAAACAAGAATACAAGTTAAAATAGAGATCTGATTCTTCTGACGAAGTGAAGGAATCAGAGGTCCCAAACAGAATGATGCTTTTCGGAAAAGCGCTCCTCCAACGCAAGTTGGGCCTGCGCACGCATGCCCGGGGCATCTGTTCTCCCTCCCATCATCCCTCCATTCACGCGAGAACATGCAACGACGACACAAACATCCCCTCAGTTTGAAACTCCTAAACCTTCTCAGGGTTCTTCGTGGACGAGCTATGGAGTCGTTCTCGATGGCAGTAAGCCTAAACACATGGCCGGTTTTTCGTTACACGACGTAATTTCCAAAGCTCGAACTCGACCCTGGGTTCAAGTGCCTACATAAAAAAAACTGTCGATTTGACATTGGGCGTACACTTGGTTTTACGACTTTTCCTCGATAAGTCGCAGGACAGAGAGTACGTTTCTTAATTTATGGGAGGCTCTAGTCTAGACTCAAGATGTGACAATATTTCCCACGAAAGTAACTAATTTCGACGTGCACTTTTCAGGTTTTAGAGTTTCGATCTGGAAAGTAAATACGAAGCGGAATTCGTGCATTCTTACAACATAAAATCGTAGGTTCTTTTTACAGTAATATGCCCGTAATGGTAATAAGTACATAACTAATTTATCGCTCACACGTCTTATTATTTCTATCAGAGATTGCTCAAATGTTATATTCTAGTATTAAACTTTGAAAATCTTCAATACATTAATTTTATAAATCTTAAGCATTTGAATTACCCCGCGCCAGCTGGTGCTGCGCTCTTTGCGTATAGAGACGAGCGAGATTTAGTCGCTCGTAACACATTTATTTCCCACAGAGTTGGCCGAGCCTGGTAAGAGTGAAGGTGCAGTAACATGTGGGCAGACAACGTCGGCGTTATGGTGGACTCCCATGGCAGATGAAACCAATGGATGAAAGCAGAAACACATGAGAGTTAAAGAGACGAATAGATATATTTATCTCTTTCACTCTCATGAGTTTCTGCTTTCATCTGCTATGGGAGTCTACCATTAGAGTTCCTTAGCGGAGATGAGTGGCGTTTACGACAATTCGCTCTGAGCTTGAAGGGGAGCTCAACTTCTTTATAGGTTATAATCTGACGGCCATGCAGTCTCATAAATTTCATTGGTTGAGCTCCCCTTCGAGCTCAACCATTTTCTCCATTTTCATTTTTGTGATGTATGAATGCGGATTAAGAATCAAAGATGGAGTTGTCACCCCCCCCCCCCCAAACTCTCGCGCAGTAGATCAGTAAATGTAATTTAGTTAAAAGATTAGCAACCGATTCAACATCCCTGGATTCAACCATTTTCAAAATTTTTTTTCGCTCCACTACTTCATTCATCGCTCTGTGACAGTGGTGTCAGCAGGCCTACACGACTGTGTGAATAGAAATGGCCGAAGAATGGGTTTAGGCGGGGCACAGAGGGGTGCAGATTAGTTCAAAAAGTTGTGGTAGGTGGCGCAAACCTTTTGCTGATGACGGACGTAGAGAGGCAAGAGGATTGCGCAGTCATGAAAGTGACATAAAAGTGAGGTTATGTTTATGTTTTTTATAAGTGTAATTTTTCAACTTGTCTGCAAAAGCAAAATATAATTCATCTGTAAATTCCAAAAACCACACTTTGGTATGGTAATTTGGTAATTATGATAATTTTTTCAAACATTAAAACAAAATAATCTAAATACCTCAAGAAGAAACTGAGATATAATGGTTTATAAATTATTTCCCGCATACTAATTTTTGTTTAACAATCCATACTGGCATAACAGAATATAATTTTTAGTAATGCCACTACTTGCATGGATTTGTGCGCACGTTTGTATATATTGATGGTTTGCATGTGTTGAATTAAATTTTTAATTCAAGATACATTAAATAATTAATGCAAAATCCAGGAAATAATAAGCAGAAAATATGTCGAAATTATTACACACATTTTTTCTGTACTTCTAGTGTGATATTTACAGAATCTTGCATCTATCCTTCAATTTATTGTCGACTACAAATTTTCATGACATTTTCAAAAAGCAAGTCAGGCAAAATATACCTATAATATACGCATATTTTGTAAATTTTATTAATTTTTTTGCAATTTTTTCAAACAGAAAAAAAAGCGTGAATAAAATTTCTGATCGAAAATAAATTGAAGAATTGATGAGAAATTCTGGAAGTAACACACAAAAAGTACGAAAAACATATTTGTAGTCATTTTGACATATTTTCTGTTTAGTATATCCTGGATTATGGATTAATTATTTAATTTATCTTGAATAAAAAATTTAATTCAACACACTCAAACAATCAATGTATACATACATGCGCAGTAATACATGCTCACAGAGTCTTTGTTATTAAAACGGTGGTAGGTGGCGTTGAATTCCGCCATTTCTTTTATACACAGTCGTATAGGCCTGGGTGTCAGAACGCGGATATCTCTGGCATGCGCAGTAGTGCCATGCCAGAGATATCCGTGTTCTGAAGGTGCTTTTACACCTGTGCATGCATGCACGTGCGTACGCCTGCATTTACAAGCAGTCATTCCAACCTCCGATAAAGCTAGTACGCTTGCAAATGCAAGCGTACGCGCGTGCATGCATGCAGAGGTGTAAAATCACCTTTACACCACTGCTCTGTGATTTCGCTCTGTTAAAAAACCCAGGGCACTTTTTCAGAGCAGAAATTAGGAGAAACATGTTTTTCAACACACTCTTTGCAAGAAAACGAAAAACAAAACCTAACCATTCTGAAATGACCGTTGAAATTTACGGCTCATTTCACACTATGACAATTTACAGAAGTATTTATTCAGTTTCAACCAATGAAATTTATGAGACTGCATGGCCGTCAGATTATATCCTAAAAAGAGGTTGAGCACCCCTTCGAGCTCAGAGCGAATTGTCGTAAACGCCAGAGGTGGGAGATTGCCGATCCCATACATTTAGTTTCTAGTGATACAGAGGGTCCAGAGACAGTGTGGCAACCTAGTGTAATTTTTGCTGACTGGCTCAGTTTTCTGATAGATATTTTGGTGTATATAGATATACTACACTCATGGTCCAACAATAGGGTGACCAGACGTCCTCATTTAGGAGGACATGTCCTAATTTTCGCTTGCTTGTCCTCCTGTTCTCCTAAACTTTGGAAAACCCATAAAATGTCCTCCTTTTTGGTCAAAAGACAAAATTTACCTTTTTCTCATAAAATGTTCTGGAAAATATGCTAATTTCAATAAGTAATTGAATGTATTCATTATATTTCATTGCATGTGTCAGCAAATAAACATTTAAAAAATTGATAATCCAAAAAAAAAAATTAATTTTGGTCTTATTTTGGGGGGGGTGGCGAGGTTATGTCCTCCTTTTTCCACTTGGGCATCTGGTCACCCTATCCAACAAACCATGGTCTCGCCACGCGCAAGTAAAAAAAGTCAACCAATCAGACGGCTCCCTAGTTAGAACCGACTACCCTTCCATCTTGGACCTTTAAATCCAATCTGCTTCACAACTTTGAATTTGAATGGCAGTAGGCTTCGCGTTCCGTTCGCGCCAGTGCAGCGAGTATGGTGGGGGTACTCGGGTAACGCGAAGTTGAACGTATTTGACAGTATTTGAGCATCGAAGTGGCGGGACCATAGTTTGTTGGATCATGTACTACACTATAGAAAACCTAGACGTAAATTGTGGCATCCTTTCGCAAAATGGCGACATCCGGCTACGTTGCCACACTGTCTCTGGACCATCTGTATCGAGTGATTTTCCGCAGCGCCCCCTCTGCACCTAAGCTTTTGCGAACTAAAATCAAAGCGCCCCCAATGCACCTAGCCAGTTTACGAACTAAAATAGACGATAGACGCTCCTACTTGAGTGGTCAAGAAGGGCGGCATTTTTACAGTTTGATAATGTCGGTAGAGAAGATCAGAGTGGGTAATTTTAGTTCGTAAACTGGCTAGGTGCATTGGGGGCGCTTTAATTAAAAAATTGGCATAAAAGAATCTGGAAGATTTGATATGCTCCTTACTTTTAGGTGGGATTTGTTGGAGGTAGTAAGAAGGATATTCGTCAGGGATAATAGATTTTCACCTATGGAGAGGAGATGAGAACGAGTTATCTCATGGGATAATAAGAGACAGGAGAGGTAGGAGAACCATAGGAGGGAGTGAGAGGAAATGTTGCCATTTTTGTAGAGGAGGGATGTATGGAGGATAGATTTCGAGGGAGGTGAAAGGACGGTGTGAGGTGTCTATCTCATAAGATAGAGAGACATGGCAGGTTGGAAGAGTGATCTGGAGAGTACCAGAGGAGGGAGTGTGAGGATAAATGTCGTGGGAGGTGGAAAGGGGGGGAGTGATGTATCTATCTCCTGAGATAGAAAGAAATAGCGAGTTAAGCGAATGTTTTTTTATTTCTTTTTCCCCTGGAAAGAGCTGAGTTAGAGGAGTGTTGATTTGTTGGTCGTGGGAGAGGGGAGAAGTTAGTCAGTGTATCGGCTGAGAGGGCTGGTATGCCAGCTGTCTCAGCGGAAACGGGAAGGCTGGTATGCCAGCTAACCCGTTAGCGGAGGAAAGACGGGGGAGAAGTTAAGTGACCAGTGAAAAAACTTAGAATTGTGTGTTTTCGAATTTTCTTTATTTAATTTTTTTTATCCTTACCATGGTGATTTTACAGATAAGCAAGTTGGAAAGTAAGGCGTCGTAGTTCTTTGTTGCTTCCTCACAAGAGGGCGAAGGCGATGCGTCTTCAATGGTCCTCTGGCTGGCATCCTACGCGCACGCTGTTCTCGTGACTCTCGCCGCTACTCGCCCTGCGCCTTGCTGACATCACTTGATGGAGTACCTATTTCTCTCTCTTTCTAACTTGCGGGTCTAATCACTAGTTATTATAATTTAAAATGGTTGCCTATTGAATGAATAAACGTCGTCTGCGAGAGTGTTTTAAATCTACCAATAAAAGAGTCTCGCTCTATGCGAGTCGCGTATAACAGATTTCAAGGCCATTTTTATCATGTTGCACAATTAAAAAAAAATTTCAGGAAAAATTCGAATTAATTTAAAACATAGTGTTGAAACTGTTAAAACATAATTTAAATATTGAGAAGATTTAAAAGAAAATATAGATTTTTGAAGATTTTGAAATAAAATGTTGGAACCTTTTCAAGAATTTTGAAGGGTTTCAAGAAAATAAAAAAAAAATCGTAAGATTCCTGAGAAAGGTTTTAATGCTTTTTTTTTTATTTTGAAAAATAATGTTTAAAGAAAATTCAAAAATATTATTAAAATTTTTTAAACATTTCAAAAAATGAGACAAATGAAGAATCCTGAAAAAGAGTCTTAATAATTATTTTAGTATATCACGGTCAAAAATGGTGAAATATAAAAAAATGTTATTGAAAATTAGTTGTTTATTTTTTGGTTGGAAATGTAACATTTTTTCTTGATTCTAAAAATCTAAAAATCTTCTTGTTTGAAAATTTATCTTTTGTATTGAAAATTTAACTACTTGGTTAAAAAATCATCTTTTTGATTGAAAATGTAACTATTTTTTTAAAATGCGTTGTTTGTTGGTTTAAAATGTAACTACTCTTATTAAAAATCTTTTTTATTTTTGATCTAAATTTAATTAAATATTTTATTTTATTTTTAAATAAAATCAACTTTTAATTATGAGAATTAGAACATTTTTAGTATAAAAATCGATTTTAAAAATATATAAATTACCAGAACTTCCCTACTCTTTAATAAAATTTATTAATATTGTAGGTCAGTCGATTCGTCTCGAACCAAGGAATCTTTTGTATTCTTGCATCAACTTTGAATTATATTGAAGAAAAAAGTTTTACTATGAAAAACCGTATTTTCAAAATATATAAATTACCATAACTTCCCTACGCTTTAATAAAATATATTAATATTATTGGTCAATCGATTCGTCTCGAAGCAAGGAATCTTTTATATTCTTGCATCAACTTTCAATTATATTGAAGAAAGAAGTTTCACTATAAAAAACCGTATTTTCAAATATTATGCATTAGCATAGCTTCCTTAATCTTCAATAAAGTGTATCAATATTATAGGTCAATCGATTCGTCTCGATCCAAGGAATCTTTTATATTCTTGCATCAACTTTGAATTATGTCAATGAAAAAAGTTTTACTATGAAAAACCGATTTTTCAAATATTATTAAGTTCTCAGAAAAAATGCAACAAATATTTTTAGAAATCCTTTGGTCAGTTTCAAGATATTAGTCGGGAAAATAAGCCCTCCAAATTTCATCAATTTATCTGCGACCATTTTCAAGTTATCATTTTTACAGATAATGTTTGACAATATTTTGAACAGTTTCTAATAATAACATATAAGTATTTATTCTGAAGATTTTGTGATAATATATCACTAATTGCATGATACTTTCATGGACGTAGCAAAAAGCGTTTGTTTCTTTATAAATTAACAGCCTATGATTATTAGGGGTGCTTAAACAAAAGCATGTCCGAATCTCAACGTGCATTTTCGATTTTTTTTGTTTCTTGTGGGTTAAAAATGAACCACGTGGAAGGAGAAATAAATTGGTCTGTTTTTACAGAAAAATTGATTTTTCTCGAAAAAGGCAGATCATAGCGCAAAATTATATACAGAATATAAAAGACGCGACTCATTAAAATGATTTTTTATCGTAATTATTTCTATAATTATGCATTCTTAGGGAGATATGCGAAGGAAATTGTTATAACGTAGTGTGAATTATATATCCCGCTTATTAATAGGTCTTTAAGTATGCATAATTTCACAGAAAAAACTAGGGTTTCCATTAGAACCCATTTTTGGTTCCAAAGGTGCTGCAACAAGAATGAACCCCACTTGCTGAAAAGGAACACAAAACGATAAATGAGCTCTAAATGATACCTCAGTTGGTGTTCCAAAGGATCCCAATTGTAATTGAGCCTATTTATAAGGAACCTTTTTTTCGCTTTGCCCACTTCGACATTTTGTTTAATTAGTATCATAATTTTTACCTTAAAGCACACATGTAATCGAACTCTGATGTACATAACTTAATGAATATAATTAAAGTACAAAATAATACCGCAATTTAAGTAGATATAATGACTTGATAAATATACTTTTCAGGTTATGTAGCAAAGTTGTCAACATAAAGGCATATTCATATTCAAAGACTTTTCGTCTCAAGTCATCGGTCGATAACTGTAAATCGATCCTTAATTTACCAGCCCTACTTTGCAAGCGGTTGGTTTGTAAATGCGCCTCCATGTTGTTCTTTAAAAGTGCGCTCTGAAGGAACCCTTTTGGCTCTCTACAGGCTACTACAGGTATCTATTGGAGCTCAAGTTCTAAAGGATACCAACTTTTATTTGAGCCGCAAATTCAGTGAACCCCCAGTTTTTTCTGTGTTATACAGAGACTGATGATCCAAAAATAATCTTTTTAATAAGCCGCATCTGCATTCTGCATAATTTGTCAGTATGATCAGCTGTGTTCAAAAAGATGAATTTTTGTGTAAAAGCAGACAAATTTACTATAAGCGACCTTGTGCGAATGCGTGTTTATTTAAAAAAAAAATGGAAAACAATTTCAAACTGATGCATGAAGTCAGTGATTCATTCAATTTACAAATTTAATAATACATAATTCTTTAATCCATTAATTAAATTGTTAATTGATTAACTATTTAATTTTTCAAATACCTAATTTTAACGTATTTGACTATTTCAAAAAATAATTTACAGAACTTTAACATACAATCAATTTATTTGATTACTTATTTATTTATTCTTTTTTACAATAATGAATTACATTTGATATGTAATTACTTTCAACTAATCAATCACTCACTTATTTTTAATGCAAAAAAATGATCACAGATTTCAAATCAATTACAATTACGTTTTTGCCACAGAAGTACTACACAGAAAAAAACTGGGGGTAACGAATGTTGCAGGTAATCATTATTTCTGGGTAAAGTCGGCTAGGGTACAGGGTAATGTCGCGCTGGGTAATTGATAAGTGGGTAAAGAATACCCGACTTTACCCTCTAGGAGAGTTACGTGGGCGAAGTGTCACTTGCTGACTTTATGTTTAGAGAAGCGGCTATAAATCATGAATTCTTACATATTTCCGCGTACAAGGCACTCCAAAAGGATGATACTTAACATTAATTAGCGAATTAATCGCCAAATTTTCGACTTACCACACTTTATTCACCAAAATAAATTTGACAGCAGACACAGGGTTTGAAAGTCGCCATGGTCTTTAAAGTTAATAGGTGCATTGAAAAAAACAACGTAAAGTTTTGGCTTGAGAATTTCCGAAGATGATATTTTTACAGCGGTAACTTTTCGGTAGATCTTTGAAACAAATTATTTCACGTTTATTTACAGAAATCTTTGCATGCCAATGGTTAATCAACAATTATGCGATAATGGGCAGGTACATATTTATTGAAAGTGCTGGATCGGTGCTTGGGATTTCTACGATGTTCTTGAAGAAGATTACGTTACCGATTGAGCAGAGTAGCACTATTAGCACATGGATCAAATGGTGATTTTTGAAAATAAGATGAGTGATAAGTCTTGAATTTAGAAAAGTTACAAATATACAAAATTTTAGGTTATGTTTTGGTTTTTTACAGCCCTATCCGACTCCATGAAATGATATCCGTAAATAGATACTTCCAAGTGGTAATACCAAAAAAAACCGACAGAGAGCGCCACTACTGCCTCTACACAGTTTAACAGTATCTGTTATGGGCTCTTATTGAATAGTAATATTTAGTATTAAAATTATTTTTTATTGACAATAGTTAAGTGATGTGACATATACAATATTGTTTCTAAATACTTAGTGGAAGTTTTTGCAAACTGAAAATGGTTGGACACAGGTGTATTGTACCGAATTGTGATTCGGGGTACGATGTCCCTAATAAAGAAAAGTGCCATCATTTTACGGTCAAAACAAAAAATGTCAAAACATTGATTTAGAAGATTCAGTTTCATATGAACAAAAATAATAATTATTTTTTTCCTCAATCTTTTTGTTGGCAAAATACAATGTTTGGTAAAAAAATCCAACTGTAACTAAAATGCCTGTCCACGTATATTGCGAGCTGCAATAATAAATTTTGAAAGGTTGCAGTGCAGAACTAGATATTTTTATTATTTAAAAATCAAATGAATATTGCGGTAAAAGGATTTTTTCAAACTATCATTTTTTGATGCAATAATTTTTTTTTAACTGTTAACAATTTCAGTTACAATTTAGTTACAATCTTAACGGAGCAATAATTTTTTTCAAATTTTTAGCATGTATATTTCTTGAAATTATTATCATTTAATGAAAAAAAAACATGTTTTTACATTCTCATCATAATGAGAAGGTATTGGTTTTATGCGAAAAATGGCTTTCGCGGATTTCATCAAATGTCGATGTTTTGAGGCCCCCTAAGTCAGAAAAAATTGTTTTTACGTCGGTGTCTGTCGTTGTAGTTGTTGTTGTTGTCATTGTCTGTATATCGGATAACTTTTGAAAAACTACTCGGATTGGATTGTGCATTTTCAAATTTTTTTAGACCATTTTTTTATAGGTTTAAAAATTCTATGTACGGCTGTTCGTAGTACTCGGAAACTTGAACAATTTATCCTTATGACTTTATTCGATAAAAGGAAAATTATCAGAGTTACAACATTTTCAAAATCCCCCTCCCAAAAAAAATTAACATTTTAAGCCAAGCAACGCACGATATGAAAAAAGTCAAGAGAAGAAAAAAGTTTCTTTATCAAATTACGATAAGATTATCATAACAACTTTTTGAATTTTCATGAAAAATCGAAAATTCAAATTTTGATGTTACAGAAAAAATCAAAAATTCCATTTTGCCATCCAACTGTACAAGATACGAAGAAATATGAAGAGACAAAAATTATGCACCCAAGAAATATCTACAAATTTGGTACCATTCATTTCTTGATAGGATGCGTAGTTTTTGTTTTAATCGTAAAAAATAATATTCACAATAAAAAAATTAAATTTTTGGACAAACGACATTTATTAAAAAAATGAATAGAAAAAAGTTGCTTTTGCAAAAAAGAATGAAAACTCATTAAATTTGTCGTCAATAATTTTTTGATAGGAAGCGTAGTTTTTGTTTTAATCGTAAAAAATAACATTCAAAATAAATTTTTTTTGTTTGAAAAATGACACAAGGTACGAAAAAAAAATTAATAGACAAAAGTTGTTCCACCAAAATGAATTTACAAATTTGTTATAAGTAATTTTTAGATAGGGCCAGTAAATTTTCTTTTAATCGTAAAAAGTAAGATTATAAATAAAAAAATTAAATTTTTGGAAAAACGACACAAGAGACGAAGAAAATGAAAAGACAAAAGTTGTTCAACCAAAAAAATATCTACAAATTTATCGAATGTGATTTTACTATCTAAAACAATGCTGTTAATTTTAAAATGAATTGATAATTCACTGCATATTTGCTACGGTAAAGAATGAAACATAAAAAATTATAATTTTTTATCAATGTGTTTGATTAGTTATAATATTGTTGCAAATAATATAGTAATTTTATCCATGTTATTTATCAACAAAAATAAGATTATCACCAATAAATTATTTTTCCTACCTAAAAATTTAAAACACCTTTTTAAAAACAATTACATCTATTTGTCTAAGTACAACATATATCACTTAATATTACTAACCATCAATTATTTTTTAATTATGTAAATTAATTTTGAAATTATATTTCCAGGTGAATTATTCCGTCAGGTTACATTATTATTAATTATTAATAATTCAATCTTTATAATACTTTGACACTGTGTGGAAAACCATATGTATTTTTAACTATTTTCTCTATCGCTATCACTATTTCCTCAGATTTGTTTCGTAGAAATTATTATTGAAAGTCTATGAATCTATTGTAATAGATTCAACATTTATTTTGTAGTGAAAAAAAAAAACATTATTTTAGTTATTCACATTATTATCCCATGACAGATACTGTTAAACTGTGTAGAGGCAGTAGTGGCGCTCTCTGTCGGATCTTTTTGGTACTACCACTTGGAAGTATATAATTACGGATGCCATCCATGCAAAAGCTTGGAAGTCGGATAGGGCTGGTTTTTTATCACCCAGAAACGATATTTTCAAGGCTAATGCTATAGTTAGGCGACGATACTCACATTCCCTTCTAGTCTTTGCTTTAACAGTGGGTTTCAACTCTAGTTTCTTTTTGGTAACTTTTGGTCATTTGGTGGCAAAATGAGATTATGACAAACTGAGATTATGGACAAATAAATACCTACTACGTGCAGCGTCATTGGTGCAGTGATACTCGGGATGGGCGACATCAATGTTTATTAATTTTATTCTATTATTTTTATTTTATTAAATACTAGTAAAGTTTCCTTCGTTGCGGACTTGCGGGACACATTGAGACAAAGGACAAATCCCTATGACTAAATGAAAATGTACAACTATTAACAATTTTAGGTTATGTTTGTGTTTTTCACAGAAGCGGATATTTAAAAAATAAGTCTCACTATTACAGTCTCACTATTACAGTACTTTTCACTCACTATTGGGTCACTATTCAGTAACTATTGGCGCCCAATAGTGAGCGAATAGTGATTTGGCCTGAAAACGTGTTAAAAAAAAGGAGCGGGCTGACCACGAACACCTTTTCTACTTCGAGAAAATGGTTTCAAAGTTCGTGATGAGCACCGCTTTTTCAAGACGTGTAGTGTCTCTAGGAACCAGGGGTGCTATTCTCGAGTTTCGTTCTAATATTTTAGAATGCTGAAATTTTAGAGCGGTCTTTTAGAACACTAAAATTTTTAGAACGCTTTCGGTATTCTCGAGCACCGCTCTATTCGGCTTCGAACGGAATAGAATGGAAAATAGTGCACCGTTTGTAGTGCGACGTTGCCGATGTGTATTTTGAAGTGGGAGCGGTAAATAGACCAATGCCGTGGCGAGTACAGAAGTAAGTAAAACGGTGGGGGTATGTTGGCTCGATGTTACCATTTGAGATTATCGTTGACTGATGGATTCACTTGATGGATTATTTTCTTTGCTTCTATTAATTTATTTATATTTTTGTACGTTCATTTCTCACAGTCATACGTGTTGTGATACAATTTTTTTTAGGTTAATTTATGGCAATTTTTCTCACTTCTACGTGAACGTATTTGGTTTCGAGGTTATTTTTACCAAAATCTTTTACTTTCTCGTTTTGCGCTTATAATAATTTATTTCTATTCGTGTTTTTTCACTACCCGCACTCATAAGTGTTGTCATGTACTTGTTTTTGAGGTTGATTTTAGGCTATGTTTCTCCCTTCTACGTGTGACGTATTTTGTTTCGAGGTTATTTTTATAAAAATCTATCACTTTCTCGTCTCTTTAGCGTTCTATTTTTCTTTTAGAGTGGTATAGACCCACTCTTTGTAAAGTGTTCTAAAATTTTAGCATGCTAACCATCAATTACAACTCGAGAATAACGATTTACGCCAACCATTCTAAAATCAGCCATTTTAGCATTCTAAAATATTAGAACGATACTCGAGAATAGCACCCCAGTAGATGGCTGCAGACATGACAAATGCAGGTAAGTACCGATTACCAGAATCTCTTTCCACCTACCCCCCCCCCCCCCATTTCCACTGCCATTGAACTCATAGTCAAGGATGTCTTCTCATGAAGCGAAATTTAGACATTCAATACATCATTTCTGAACAATTGCACAGCGATTATTTATTAAAACACATCTTTTAATTTACGCAAAAAAATTGCAAATTGCATTACAGTACAACAATTATTCACCAGCGACAGAATCCACAGTCTTATTGAGCTGCATGCTGGGTCTGACAAGATGACAATTATGTCATTTGCCCAG
>CAKNYM010050955.1:19152-32013 GCA_932195095.1 Andricus curvator
GACTTTCGGTAATGTTGGGTTGACAAATTTGGTTGGACCATGACGCAGTTCGAAAATAATACAATTTTGGGTTTATTAAACTGTACGAAATTCTCGGTCGTTATTACGATGAAGCACATTGTTTGAAAAAAGTTTGCTGAAAATTTCTTATTATCACCGGAATCAAGGTAGTAGGTCTTTCATCTAAAAGAACCTTGAGGTCCTTTCGGCATACAAGTTGCCTCCTATTATTGATTGAAAGGGAATCAATCAAGTGCTTCATTCTGTTTTCCTCACAAACAACCAGCCGAATTGCAAATTTTAGAAATTAATAAAAATTCATTGAAACAACCTGGTTATAACGACCATTATAATAATTGGTAATATATGTAGAATAGTAACATAGAAAACTTTTTGCGTTTTGCGAAAATAAATACGACGCTTGATTTACAAAATATGCATAGGTATTACTTGAAGCTTTTATGAAACTTTATGATTAGTCCAAGAGGAATTGTGGGATTGAAAGGGATTCAATCAAGTGCTTCTCAATTTTTCTTCTGATTCTTATTGTGTATAATGATATCCACTATCCAAGAATCGTAAGCGAATCTCTGCCCAATGTGCCGTTCTCTACATATGCGCAACTAATTTTTTTTAAGTGTGAAATTTCACATTTACAATGTGAAACTTTCGAATTTCTTTCCCTTCATCTTCGACTAGGTGAAGAGAAACAATACTTGTACCATCATTTTTTCGCTATGGCGAACATTTATTGCAAAGAATTAAAAAATGTGGAAAATCCATAGCAAAAAATCTGACTTCGCGCTCGATTTTGTCCAAAGTGCAAACTCTATTCAACTCTATTATATGAAATGAATATTATGTTTAGTTCGATACCTCGGCCTGGGACTGCCTATTCAGATATTGCACCATAATGTACAAATGTGATTTTTCATGATTACTTTCATATTCGTTCCTTATTATGCACTATTAATTTGAATTCTCAGCTACCCTGAAAAATGTATCAACTCAATACATTTATATTCTAACTATTCATAATATGCATTGGCCTTGAAACATATGTGTCGTCATTATGTTGTTTTTATTTATAAAAAAGTGCGCATCCCAAAAAAAAAATGTGTTCATTAACATTTTCTTGCAGCTTGTCTCGTTTTTCCAAGCACTTCATTTATTTATTTTCAAGGTCGTTTTTAAGATTTAAACAATAAGGACGCATCTTATCCTTGTTTTTCTTTTCGCCAAAAATGTTCAATTGTTAAGGCCATGTGAGCGTAACCTCAATTTTGTCAACAATTTTTTTTTCAAAATCAACTTACGTTCACACGAAACACGATATCGAGTGGAAAATTTGGGAAACTAAGTATGAAGCATTAAGAAACGCGGCTCTGGTCCTAACTTTTTATAAGTATAAAAACAAAATTTTCATAACAAATTTTTTTTTGCTTCCTTCATAGTTGTAAAAATGTAGGACCAGAGCCGCGTTTCTTAGTGCTTCATATTTAGTTTCCCAAATGTTCAACTCCACCTCGCGTTTCGTGTGAACGTAACTTGATTTTGAAAAAAATGTTTAAAAAAATTTGAGGCTACGCTCACATGGCCTTCATGTTACATTTACGATTGAAACAAACACTACGCGTCATATCAAAAAATCATTGATGACAAATTTGGAGCTCTTTTTAGGTCAGCAACTGGGGCGACTGGAAAATTCGGCAAAATAAAATTCCCCACACTGTGAAACTCCCGAATTGGAAAATTTTTTAATAATAAAATTTCCAGAGAATGAAATTCATTATTATTATTTATTGAAAATACAATAATCGAATATTTTTACAGAAAACAAATTATTTGTAATGTTTAAGGTTTTCGCAATTTTTGTTAGAATTTAAAATGCCAATAATTAAAAACAAATGTTATCGCATGCATACATACATATATACAGAAATACATACACATCTATACATACATACACGCATACGTACATGCCGACGTACCCCGTGTGGAAAAATTTCGTGGCAATCTTGAATCATGCTAAAGCCAGTACAGTTTTTCTCAAGGCTGTCTATTCAAGCAATACTAGCCTGGCGCTACACTGGCGCTTTATAGTTTTACTACGTGTTTGATTCAAACCTTTCTGCTGTCTAGTCCCATTCTTGGCGCTGTCTAGGAGTTCGTTACGAATTTGAATGTATAAAGATTGTCCAGATTTTAGCTAGTTTCTAGATAGAATCACGGTTTGGACTTAATCAAAAATTACAGAGGTTAATTCAGAAAATAATAATTTTTTAATAAAAGATTTTGGAAATTACAATACACAATTGTACAAATGCTCAAACAATAATTTATTGTAGACTATCACATATTTAAGATGGTAAACAATAATTGTTGAAGGTGATAAAAATCTTAATACAAGAACTGCAGTTTCAAGAACGATTTTTTGAAGAATGTTTAAAAACATTTTGTTTCAATTGAATTATATAGTGAAGTTATAATTAATTTATATTGAATTTATAATAATTATAATAGGTATAATGCTATGTATAATATTTATGATATTCCAGAAAATCTAATATTATTATAAAAGATTTATTTAATTTATTTTAATTATTTATTGATTCCGTAAATGATAATTAAGCCTAACGTATTAATTATTTGAAATAATAAACAATTCTTATTTCGTATCCTAATCGCAAGTAACATCATACAAACTTTATTTTTTAATAATTCATGTTGAGCATTGTGACAAAAAATACCGTCTTTAGCCCGAATTTGATAGACAACTGCTATTTCGCATTTTTTGGGGCATATTCCTGGCAAAATGAAAGGGGTTTTGGGTGCGTCGTTTTCCCGTGGCGCCTCTGCTGCAGACCTATAACAAAAAATCAGCTTGCATTAAGGCGTTGGCAGCACGAATATGAGCTGAGAGCGTCCTTACTCACCCTCCTCGTTTTAGGCTTTCCATCCTCTTCTTCGCTTTCTGCACGTTGTTCAACTTCGCCCTGATTGCTTCGAAAATAACCTTTTTTGGGTTCTCCAGCCCAGGAAAGCGGCCGCTTACATAACCTACGAATAAATTTATTAAATATTAAACATTTCATCTTTCATTCGTGTTTAAATACATTGATGCATATAGCAACATAATTATTATTTTACTTACTTAATATGGCGTCCACTTTATCTCCGTCCAAATTTGGACAGGGCTGGAATCCCCTTCCGTTTGTGAACGTTGCATGGCGCTCCCGTGACAGATGACCTCTCCATCGTCTCTCTGTCGAAGAAGTAGGTCATCATGTCATTGGTCATCCTCTTGGCGTTGAAGGTAGACCAATTCCTGGTCGCTGCCGAAGGAACCGCTACCAGCGGCGTCAGTTTTATATCATCTTGGTCGGCGGTCCACGCCTGCCTACTGATGCTCCTCACTGTCTACAATAAAAATTATAAATTAGTACAATTCCAAGAAATTATGTTCTTCATAAAACCTTTTATATTTCTTTATTCTTACCTTGTAGTTTTTTCCTTTTTTTCATTCTTCTCCCCTTTATTCACTGGAGGGTGATGCACCCTTTCAGAAGCTTCCTTGCGGGAAGGCTCGTTTCTATCGTCACTATCCTGTAAATAAAAAAACTTTTTATATATTTACTATTATTTTTTTTGCCTACTCTTTGAATCGAGAACACAAAACTCCTACCTTAGGCTGAGGAGTATCGGGCATCTCGTCGGGTATGGCATTGCTCGAGTTCACGTCCTCTAATACAACACACTTCTATAATAAACATAAAAATTACATGAAGACTTATTGTTAACATTTTTTACCAGGATTTTTCGAGAGAATTATATATTTTTCCTTACCTCCTTCCAGGACTCCAAATCTATTGCTGCTATTTCCAGCGACCTTATTTCAGGTTTGTTAATGCACCTCTGAAAAACAATACCATGCATACTTTAATTATCACCAGTGTCTTTTGTAAAATATTAAACTTGATTGTGTATCAACGGGAAAACTTTACGTACTTTTTGCACAGGTGCATCGTGCGGCTCCTGATATGAAGAACTGGGCATAAGTTCCGGAACATCCTGGTGGGCACGACTTTCAGCCAACAGAGCCGCCACTTTAGCCAAAAGTGAGGGATTTGCCTCCATTCCTCTCCTCAGTTCTACGTAAAAAAAAAGGTTTCATAATAACAGTGTATCTCTCAGTATTGCGACTTTTTTCCTATACATTCTAAGTTGAAATTACCTTCCAACAGCTTCTCGGATTGAGAAGCAACCTGCATAGGCAGATTGCTTTTTTCAACGCAACCCTCCAACATCTCCTGCTGCCTTTTTAATTTGGCCAGTCGCAACTTTTTTGAGTTTTCTTTTTCCTGGTCCTTTGCAGGGTTCCTTTCCTTCTTCGCCGTTTTGATATCCGTCGTGAAACTTTTATCTAATTTTTTCCGTTTCAAGTTTTTCCGGCTCTCTTTCGTGGCGCCCATGACTCCATACTTTTTCAGGGATTTTACCTGCTCCATCACTACTGGCCACACTGCAATAGAAATTAAATTTAGAAAGATACATTCATGAAGAATATGACTTTCGGCAATCGTTTTTTACCTCCACATGATAGAATAACTACGAGAATTTCCTCCCATTCTGTTTGATCAGTCAATTCTTTTTTCATCATTCGGGGTGGTCCAACTCTGCAGCTGGGCCATTTCAATTTCATCTTTTCCTTTGTGCTGATGGCCTTCCTTATATCTACGCAGTCCAGCTGTTTCACCAGCCATCCAGCATACGCCACTACGTATTTGTCTTTGCTGCTGTCGTTCCGGACCTCGCAGACAATGCACATATTGCCCGGATTCTAATAACAAAACAAAAAAATCATACTTTCGGAACCAGTGGAATTCTTTTTTTGTTCTCATACGTTTTTTGTTGTAAAAATTTTATTTACGCTTGTGCGAGATTAATCTGAGCTACACAATTTGTCACTGTTCGGAATGACATATTCTTATCAGACGCATTCAGACGGAATGAAAAGTTCGTTCACATTTGTGCGGAATCAAGATCAATCACTGATCAATTGTTGCGGTCTCAACCGGAAAGAACTTGAGACACCAATTCCGGGACCAGCAATTCTAGGAATTCATAAAACGCGTGCGATCGCGCGTTCCTCTAAAGAGAGTCTGGTGTATTTTACAAGAACGGCGTCGAAAATCTGTAACCGCGTCAAGTTACAAATCAAAATAATGAAGCTCTATACACCGAAGGTTTCGGTAGAGCTAAATACGAATCTGCAGCTGCAATTTTGAAATTCAAAATGGCGGTTGAAGTGCAAGTGACTGCAGTTGGGTTGTTCAGTTTTTTTCGAGAAAAATTAACTTTATACCTGGATAGATTTATATAAATCAAATTGAACAAAATGTACAACGTTTTATTTAATGACTATGATACTACTGCTGCTGACGAATCCCATGTAACATTTTCAAAATTCACAATGGCTGATCAAATATGGGTATCTACATTATGCGAAAGTGGGTACATATACATGTATATATATATAATATACATATATATAAGTAAAACTAATTACAATTTGCATACGGTGAACTGATGGGTCGCTAATTACGAATCTTAAATCTTATTTTCAAAATTCAAAATAGTCCATCGAATATGGCGGATAAAACCTGGACTAAAAGCTTGGAAAATTCATAAATGTTTCTAAAAATCAGTACATTGGGATTATTTGAGGTTCTTATTACGAAATTTAGGCCAAATTCTCATAATTCAAAATGGACGATGCAATATGGTGGACAAAACACTTGAAACAATTATAAATGTTTGTAAAAATCAGTACCTTGGAATTTTTACAGGCGGACAATATGGCGGACAAAACCCCTAAAAAAATTTACATGTTTGTGAGAATCAGTAACCAGGTGTTTTTTTATATTTTTAGTTTTTTTAGTTATATTTTCAAAATTATAAACCCGTGTGGAAAAATTGTACGGCAGTCTTGAATGATGCTAAAGCCAGTACAGTTTGTCTCAAGCCTGTCTATTCACGCAATACTAGCCTGGAGCTGCACTGGCGCTGTCTAGTTTTGCTACGCGTTTGATTCAAACCTTTCTGCTGTCTAGTCCCGGTCTTGGCACCATCTAGGAATTCGTTACAAATTTGAATATATAAAGATTGTACAGATTTTAGCTAGTTTCTAGATAGAATCACTGTTTGGACTGAAAGAAAAATTACAGAGGTAAATTCAGAAAATAATCATTTTTGAATAAAAGATTTAGGAAATTACAATACACAACTGAACAAATACTCAAGCAATAATTAATTGTACACTATTACATATTTAAGATACTAAACAATAATTGTTGAAGGTGATCGAAATCTTAATACAAGAACTGTATTCTTAAGAACGATTTTTTTTAAGAATGTTTAAAAACATTTTCTTTCCATTGAATTATAATAGTAAAGTTATAATAAATTTATATTGAATTTATAATAATTGTAATATGTATAATATTGATGATATTCCGGAAAATGAAATATTATTATAAATGATTTATTTAATTTACTTTAATTATTCATTGATTGCGTAAATGATAATTAAGCCCATCGTATTACTTACTTGAAATAATAAACAATCATTATTTTGTAGCCTAATCGCAAGTAAAATCATACAAACTTAATTTTTTTTTCAATGATTTATTCACACATCATGCACTTTTAATGTTTAAAAATTGTTCATATTTTATTTAAATAAATATTACGATGTAATGAATTGAAATTCATATCCGACAAAAATGAAAAAAAAAATTAACTTTTAGATAGCCGAGGTGTTAAGGCGACGGGACAAAGTTCCATCAATATAATAGGAAGTTACATCAGAAGTTCGACACCCGGCGTATGTACAAGATATTTGCGGAAACTCATTTCTTCATTTTTGTGTCTACAAAAAGCTTTTTTTATATTTTTTGTTTGCCATATTTGATCAGCTATTTTGAATCATGAAAATATGGCCCAAGATTCGTAATCAGAGCCCCAAATGATCCCGACGTATTGATTTCCACAAACATTTATAAATCTTCCATGTTTTGCGTCTGCCATACTGGATTGGTCATTTCGAATTATGATAATCTGTCCTAAGATTCAGAATGAGACCTCCAAACAATCTAGAGGTACTAATTTTTACAAGAATTCATAAATGTTGCAATTTTTTGTCCGCCATATTGGATCAGCAATTTCCAATGATACAAATCTGGCCTAAGATTCAGAATCAGAGCCCCAAACAATCACAGAATACTGATTTTTACAAACATGTCTACATTTCCCAAGTTTTTGGTCCGCCATATTTGCTCGACCATTTTGAATTTTATAAATCGGATTCAAGATTCGTAATTAGCGAACCGAAAAGTATGCGTACGCAAACCTTCATAAGTTTCACTTCTTGTCGCTAACATTTATGAACTGTTTCATCATTTGAACGCCCATGTTGGATTGGCCATTTTGAATTTTAAAAATCTGACTTCAGATTCGTCATCAGAAATATCCTAGACATAAAATAAAACGTTTTAGACGTTAAAAAATTTTGATTCACATAAAGCTGTGCACGTATTAAGTTCATTTTTTTGTCTGGAAAAAAGTTTCAGCAGGAGATTTATATTCAGCGATACCTAAATATTCAGTGTACCAAGTTTCATTACACCAGAGACTCGCTATTTGAACGCGCGATCGGACGCGTTATATGAATTCCTAGAATTGCTGGTCCCCGCAGTTTTTCAGGGGGCAGGGCGAGAGACGGTTGCGACTCCGCCTCTGAAGGGACGCATGCACTATAGTCTATACTACTCAGTCAAGTAGATTGCGCAATATTATGGAAACGGTTCAGGCGGCCCTGCCTGTTTACGTTTCGCTGTACGCGTTATATGAACAAGGCTATTTTCAGGCAACCCCCGAGATTGTTCATCTATCGAGTCTCTGGTGTATTTCTAATTGCAATTTGACGTGGTAACAGATTTTTGACGCCGCTTGGGATATATCACACGACATATGTTTCCTCAGTCATTATCTTTTCCAAAAATTCTTTTCGGTACTTTTGTCACTGCCAGAGCATCTCATGCGCAAAAAAAACTCACTTGCGAGCGCGCGGCTCGCTTCGCTATGTTGGAGCACATTTAAGAAGAGTCAAGTTTAGAGCATTATTTCTTATACAACAGGCAATGGGAAAAATTTGAAAAAATTCATGAATATGAGGAAAATATTTCTGAACAAATTTCAGTTGACAAATTTGAGAAATAATAAAAATTGTTGCTGTGCTTCTGAACTTCCACCCAGGCATTGACGCCTCTTCTGACCGGCAGCACTTACTTTCCCAAAAAAAAATTTGCGAAAATATCCCGATTTTCACCAAAAATAAAACAATCACATTCTTCCGGGTGATTGTAAATAATTTCATAGCCTATCCGTTACAGTTCGGAGTTTGTATCGCTTCAATATCTTCATTAGAACTGAAGATAGTATAGTTGTACATTTTTGTCATTTTAAGCTATATTTCTTATTATTTCTCAAATTTGTCAACTGCAATTTGTTCACAAATGTTTTCCTCATACTCAGGAATTTTTTCAAATTTTTCCCCTTGCCTCTTGTATGAGAAATAATGCCCTAAAATTGACTCTTTTTAAATGTGCCCGAAATTCCATACTTTTTTTTACATTTTTCAGGCTGCAAAGCACAACAAATTTTTTACATTAACGTCTTCAAGCTCATTTACGTGGAACACTTTCAGCTTTCAAATTAATACTCACTTATTAACTGTAGCATTTTTTTGGCTGTGTTGTTAAGCTTCAAAAGCAGATGCCTATAATTTTTGTGCCGACGACGTCTTTCAGACCTTGAGCTTTGCGTTTAATTATACTTTTGTATCGTGGCAGGCCGTCTTTGTAACTTCTTCACATCCTCATCACGTATCACAGTTATGTGAAATCAAAAACCGAGGTTCAAAATGACATTTAGAACGCAATTATGCGCCGATTTTACATTTTCTGTTTTCTGATGTTTTCTTTTTTTGTTTTCATTTTAATAGAAATAGCAAAAAAATTTCCACTTTTGTAATTTAATTTTTTGTCTCCTAGGCAATTTATTTCCCTGTACTTGCCGTAGCTTTTATTCAAACGCCAAGTTACTCTAAAGAAAAAGCATTACTAACTTACAAATTTGATTGTCATAAACAAATTTTATTAGGAAATAATCGAAATGAGGGATTAATCGTCTCCAGAGTATATTTCTGCTCTGCAATTGCTTGCTTTAATTATGAGGATGTTACCTGGTCATTAAAATTAAAGATCATATGTTCTTCATTAATTCTATCAACGGATTATATAAACAAATGTACGTCGCCGACATTTAGGTCCGAAATATGTCGTATTATCTTCGAGTCTTGTAGGAATTACATGACAAATGATCACTGTTAAAAATGTTTGCAATTTTAATATACATTTAATATACATTTGTATATTAAATCTAAAATCTAGGTATACGAAATCGCCATTAAGAGACTATTTTATTAAATTTCATATACCGCATATTGATCATTTATCAGAAAAGTCAGATATTTGCACTTTACACAAATTAAAAACAATTTTGGCAGCAATTTTCAATTATAAATAATCAAACATAATAT
Source organism: Andricus curvator (assembly GCA_932195095.1). Taxonomy (NCBI): domain Eukaryota; kingdom Metazoa; phylum Arthropoda; class Insecta; order Hymenoptera; family Cynipidae; genus Andricus; species Andricus curvator. The sequence goes on from CAKNYM010050955.1 coordinate 28,814, forward strand.
TTTCTCCTAGATAAGTATAAATTACACTGGTTTTTAAGAGAAATGTTCAATTAAACAAATAATTAATAAACCTAACCTCCAAGCACCTGTACTCACGTTAAAATTCTAACATTCACAGCGAATTTTAGAAAAAATTCCACCTGTACGTTGCACTTTAATTTTAAGTAGGAATTAAGTCGACGAATTCAAGGTTATTCCTTTATTTTTTAATATTTGACAGGATCTGAAGGAATCAAAGAACTTGTTGTTTTCACGCACTCTGTTTTACCGACTTTAATATACATGTATATTAATTTTACAACATGATGGTATATTAAAATTAATGTACGGTATATGCAAATGACTTTACTCACATGTATATTAAATGTCGATCAGATTTTTTTAACAGTGATATGTTTTATGAAACCATGTTCACACTCATCACCACTTATTTACAAACACAGTTGTTTAAACAATTTATTATTATTGTTGAAAAGTGTACAAAAAGTTTAAGAGTTCAGAAAAAGCCGCAACTTTCTAGCACTTATATGAGTGAAGATAGTTATATAAACAGTAATAAATTGTTTAGACAACTGTGTTTGTTAACATACATTATTTATTACTATACTCAGTCAAAATTGTGTAAAAATCTAAAAATTTCAGGACAAACCGCAACTATCCAGCATTAATAAAGAAGAAGATAGTTATGAACAATAATGATTTGTTTGGCTAATTATTTTCGCCAAAGTGAAGTAATTGTTAACTCAATTCAAGTGAAAAGTAGACTGTTGGTTGAGAATTTCATACATAACCATAACTTTCTAGCATTACGCCGATTAGATATTATTAACAACAACAATTAATTGCTTGAACAATTAATTTTCTCAACTTTAATTAATTATTCAACTGAGTCTACTTGCAAATTGAACAAAAAGTTGAACTTTTTTGAAAAAACTGAAATTTTCTAGCAATATTCTAAGAAAATATTATTAAAAATAATAATAATTTTTTTTGACAATAATGCTTCTCAACATCAATTAGGTATTACCTTCTCTAATTGAAAATTGGACAATAAGCTAAAATTGTGTTTAAAACCCTCGACTTTCTAACTCCATTCGAAGACAAAATTGCTAAAAACAATAATAAATTGTTTAAACAAACGATGTGAACATGTAATTGACAGTATAATGTAGTATTTCACTTATTATAAACTATTTCAATTTTTAAAAAACCGTGAAAAATCATAATTAGCCCCAAAAACTCGCAAAACTCACTTTTTAACTTATGGGGTTTTTGTGGGATCCTACAAAACAGACTTACAGGGATGATATTCAAAAATTGATATTTTATTCGTATTCTAGAGCTACCTCTTCTAGAGCGCCACCTCGAAATATCATTTTTTTTACACACAAAAATTGATCAATTTTTTTGTGTATTCCAACAAATTTCTGGGCGAAATGCACGAAAATGCAAAAAAAAAATTTCGAATTATTGTCGAATTATTACCTCCTCATATTTCAGGAGGCAGTTTTTATTACTTTTTAAAATTGAAACATATATTTTCAGTCGCTATCTAAACACGATTTTCAAAACCCATGAAATTACAACGGCCAAATTCTTGAATGATTTACTCAGAATTGGATAACTTTTTCTAATCGAACTCCTTTGCTCCTAATTGAGCAACTCAACATCTCGAGAATAAGCACGGAGAAAGTGGAGAAATAATGTTTATGAGGAGTGCTGGATTACATTACACATTATTATGATACTAGTGACTATTGCTCGAGTACAGGTACCCTTTCTAAACTGTTAAGTTGTGATTACTGAAGTCAGCGTCAACAGTACGCGAACCTCAGTTTCATCGTTCGCAACTCGTAAAAAAAAATTGCAGAAAATTCTAGCTAGGTACATGTGAAAGCTACAAGTCTGCCAAATTGAAGGAAATGTTTATTGTTATTGTAAACAAAAATTTACGATAGTGCTTATGTAAAGCGTACCGAAAAACAAGGTTTTGGAGGCACTTTTTTTAAGCCTCGATTTTCGAGGCATTCCAACACGAGCAGTATGTCTAACAAAATCTGAAAAAAATCAGGGACGCTCCTTAAGGTGTTTGGGTGAGTCACGATTTTCGAAAAGTAGATTTTTTTCATTGAATTTTCTGCAAGTACGACATTTCAAAAATATTGTGTTCAAATTTTATCGAAATCGGAGCATAACTTATGAATATATGAGACTTTAACCAAAGGTGCCTCGTGCGGTCTGTCACTTTACCCAGCTTAACTTCGAACGCTGAGCTGTGCACACATAGAGTTGTTTGCTTTGTGTCGTAACGTGGTGATTGCCAGTAGTTCCAGGAATTACAAAACCGAACGGGCCTCTATGGGTTTTGGGCTGTACACGGAAAAAAGTAGATAGTTAGATACACTTGTATGTATTGTTAACTTAAAGTTTACTTGTTCGCATTGTACAAGAAACAATTAAAATAGTTTTTTATACTGAATGAGATAGTGATCTCAAAATATACAAAACCCTAAAGTCAGCATTACTACTTTAAATTGTAAAAAGAAAGAATACTAGAACAAGTAGCTTCAATAACTACTTGAAATAGTACAGTTGAACATGTAAACTGTATCAATAACTAATTTTCATAGTAAGCAAAGAATTGTGAGTTTGAATTTTGCAACTGAGTTCGATCTCCTCTTTCGCATTGCAATAAGCACTGCGCGAGATTGTCAGCATTACTATTTGAAATTGTAATTGATTTCAGTAGCACAACTAGGAACGTGTAGGCCCCCTCCGCAAAATTTTGTAGGAGGTCCGTTTGAAATTAAAAAAGAAGGACGATTTATAACTTGCCTATCAGTAAAACAACTATTTTACAAAAAAATATATATATAATAATATAATATAATAATAAATATAATAATAATAATAATATAATTCAATATCATCACTTAATATCATGGTAGCTCTAAGAAAGCATCCAGAGGCGACTGTTGTTCCCTCCAACACTCACGGCCGCTGTGTAAGGATAACAGCGGTAAAGACAAACTGCAAACTACACCATGCTCCTAATTTTGTCCCCAACCATATGTGTACGGCAACGGCCGCCATGATGGAAAGTCTTAAACAATAACATGTTTTTTTAAATAACTCGAGAACGGTTGATTTTATGTCGAAAATGGTCATGTTAAAAAATGTTCACAATTTTATAGTGCACA
>CAKNYM010050956.1:0-22044 GCA_932195095.1 Andricus curvator
ATTAACTTCAAGTTAATATTACGTCAGTCTTTTTGACGATAACACTTTACAAATTGTTAAATCTTTTTTAGAGTTCTTTAAATCGTATGCAAAAAATATTATTCTAAATTTTAAATATATATTTCTAACTTTCGTTGTCCGCTTTCGTCATCGCTTTTATTGTCATCAGCATCAGAATCTTGTCGCTGAAGCCGCTCTTCCAAGTCATCTATTTTTTTTTTGCAGTTCATCATCTTCTGTGTCAGGTACTTTTGATACCTTCTTTTGTGAATTGCGGTACTTTTTTTTTACTTGCTCTTAATACTTCTTGCATCTCTTCCTTAAATTGAGCTGTATTTTCCGGACCATAAAAGAAAGGAAAATCTTGTGCTGCCACTAGTATTCGACACTGAATGTATCCTACCCTCCACCAGACCACCTTAGGCAGCCCGATGCGACCCGACCCGATAAGTAGCGTTGTGATCAACCAAAGGCACTCCGAACCCCTCCATCCTCCTTGCTGTGACGGATCCCTATTGAAAAAATCCTCGTCTTATTTTCGGACGAGGAAATCCGCGAGGATTTTCAAATTCCTGGAGGAATTCTGCGAGGATTAATTCTCTTACTCGAGGATTTCCTCGAGGAATTTAAAAATCCTCGCGGATTTCCTCGTGTTTTCCTCGTCCGAAAATAACACGAGGATTTCCTCGAGGATTTTTTCAATAGAGATGCCTCCCTCCGGTCGCCCAGAAGCTTCCAGAGAGAATTTCCTGAGTAGTGTCGGACCATTCCTGCTGCCACTATAAAATGATATTATATCTTTATTTGTGATTTTAAATTAAAATACCATATACACGATTCATTAAAAAATATTTTTCTAAAACTTACTGTATAAGACTTTTACTACTCTTGTGTTTCCAAATTGTTCAGCCTTTACAGTTCCCGCTTTGTCCGTAAATCCTTTCCAACTGAACTTGCAAACCAACTCGTCAGTCATTGTTTCCTTCAAAGCGCAGTTGAGAAAGTCCCGCAACTTAGTACCACCCAATCTGAGTAGGTGTAAATACTGAAAAAGAGTAAAAAAAATTTAGCATTATTTTCTGTTCAAAAAATATTGTATAACTATAATTTAACATACTATTCTCTGTTCAGAAATTATTGCATATTAGAATGTAAAAGTCTTACTAGCTGATCTCGTAATCCTTTTTCAGCAAGACTGTCGAGTTCCTTAAATTGAACGACTGTGGTTAGAGGGAATCCTTTAAGTTTCTTTTACAACACATCCGTTAGTTTCTGCTGCTCCAGTTTTCTACACATACAATTAAAAAATATATATATAATTATATACTGTCTAATTATACCTAAAAAATATTTCCATATAGAAAGATTACAAATATTTTGCTTACGCTAGACTTCTCAAGATTTCTTTAAATTGCTGGTTTTCCGAAATGATGCTTCGATCACTGCTTTCCATCGTTTTCGTGTGTTTATTGGAACATTTAGAATCATTATCAATGATTTCGTCTTGGAAGTCAGAAGGCTCATTTGATAGAGAGTTTACAGTTCTATCGGGTGAACTATCCTTTGTCAATGCTGCTAAGCTAAAAATATAATTATCATGTAAGAATTAGTGAGTCATATGCTTAATATTCCTAATTATATTTACTCACGAGTTAATTGAAGACGAGAGGCCCTTGACAAAAGTTGATGATGTTGATATGTCAGTTGTTTTTTGAACGGGCGTTTTAGACGATGGCCTTGATTTGAAAATCTTTTCAGGAAACAATTTGGAGGTAGATGCTGCTGACCTAAAAATATAATTATTCAACAATTTAGACTAACAAAATTACTTTTAACTTTTATATTATATTATATATATATATATATATATATATATATATATATATATTATCATGAAAATTGTCAAATGAGTGAATTAGTTTAAAAATTCGATTGCAGCCTAAATTTCCGAAATACGTATTTTAATTAAAGTTTTAGCTTACAAAATTATTTAATTTTTACTCACGAGTTAATTGAAGATGAAAGGCCCTGGACAATAGACGTATCTTTGGAAACTGTTCTGGATAAAACTTTTTTATCATTGTTTGCCTCAAGTTCCTTCATTCGCTTACTTCGTGCGAATTCTTTCAACCGATTTAATTCGACCGACATCATGAGATGTGATGCAGATCTCTTTCGTTTAGAGGCATCCTCGGAAGAAGTTGTTAAAAGGTTCTTCGGAGTTACAATAACTCGACCATGGCTGGAGATCCGATTCTCTTTATAAGGCTTCATCTTATTTTTCTGTGTATGCTTGGGTTAAGTATTATCCACAGTGCTAAAATAAAAATCATCAGGGGAAATTGCAATATTATGCGATTCTAAATAAAGGCGATAATCTTAATCTGTCGTTCAAAATGTTGCGGTAGTACGATTATGGAATAAGGTCGAATCAACTCAGAATGCATGTTAAATAAATATTCTTTCAAAGAAATTATTATATTAAATATTTTGAATAATACGTATGATTTTGATTTATCAATAATATTTTTATTTCCTACATATTAAATAATGTAGATATCTGTGGTTGCTTTGGTATAAATTAATTTTGAGGTATTAGTACTGGTGTTAATAATATAACGCAGGTCCACTCATCTTCAATCACATTTTCTTCCTCTCCTTCTACACTACTCCATTGTGGCATTATACAGGGTGTTTTTTTAAACTTGAGACAACGAAATATCTCAAAAAATACGCATCCTACGGAAAAAATGTCTGGAATAAAAACTTTTTATTTTCGAGGGGGAAAAAAGATTTGCTAAAATTTACCCCACCCCCACAGGAGGCAGGGGTGGGGGTAACTTTGTAATTTCAAATGGCAACCCCAATTTTTTATCACAGATTCAGATTCTCCTTTACGAAATACGTAAGTTTTATTCGGAAAATTTGTTTCGATTCCGAATGATGGCGCTGAAATTGCGAAAAATGAAATTGTTGACACTACTTTTAGCTCTACCCAGGAATAACGACGCGGACGTAGTAGTTGTCTATTCCCTTCGGGGTGCTTAATTTCGGTGAGTCCCCTTGCCTCTCACCATCCTTCGGGGTGCTTGATTTCGGTGAGTCCCCTTGCCTCTCACCACAGGGATGCTTGATTTCGATTAATTATTTTACAAGAAGCGCTCAAAATGGTGTCCTCGCACTTCGATGCACTTGTTAATCCGAGCTTTGAAAGATTCCACACAACTGCGAATTGTGTCTGGTGATATTTGTGCACAAGCAGACCTGATTCGCTCGATCATGTTATCACGAGTTGTGGGCACTTCTTGATACACGCGATTCTTTAGATAACCCCACAAATAGAAATCCGGCGCCGTAAAATCTGGCGATCTGGCAGGCCAATTTACTGGACGTCCTCTACCGATCCATCGTCCATTGAATTCGCGATTGAGTACTTCCCTCGCGATTGCCGCATAATGTGCTGGACAACCGTCATGTTGAAACCACATGTTGTGTCGCACTTCCAAGCTTAGGTCTTCCAGCAATATTGGAAGTTGATTTTCTAAAAAGTTACGATATAAGTTGATCTCCAATTATTCCACACCAAACGTTCACAGACTGTGGACGCTGATGCTTAACTTTACGCAACCAATGTGGATTTTCTACACTCCAATAATGCATGTTGTGCCGATTAACGTTACCATGGTTTGTGAAAGACGACTCGTCTGTGAAGAGTACTAGAAAAAATAAATTCGGGTTTCCTTGTATCTGCTGAACCGCCCATTGACAAAATGTCACTCGGTTCTGAAAATCATTGCCATGAAGTTCTTGATGCAGTGAAATATGATACGGATGATAATTATTACGTTTTAATACCTTCCAAACACTGGATAGAGACATTCCGGAATCGCGGCTTAGTTGTCGAATACTAACATGAGGGTCGTGAGTGACTGCAGCTAAAATTGCAATTTCATTATCAACTCCAGTAACTGTTACTTGACGCTTCCTTTTTTTCGGTTGTACACTTCCGTCAGTGATGAAGTTTCGGACAACCCGATAAAAAGAAGCGCGTGAAGGAACACTTTCTGGAAAGCGTTGAGCATAAAGCGTGAGAGCATCATTGATATTCCTGCCACTTTCTCCATAAATGAGAATCATTTCAATCTTCTGTTGCTGAGATAGAATTTCCATTGTAAAAGTAATGAAGTAAGGTAATGAGGAAGTACAACGACATCATACCAACTCAAACGAACGTGACCAACAACAATAACCCAAACGCAAGTAACCAACACACCCAAATCAAATGAACACAATCAACCTTCCTAATTAATAAACGTTAAGCACGGACAGACGCGGTTATCGCTCGGCCGGAATGACGTCGAGGATTGTAGACAGTGGAGACTCGATGATATGTAATGTCTACATCCAAAATCGACTGTCGTCAACCAACTGCATTCGGGAATGGTTTTCGACAGTTTTATCACTTTTACTGTCCCGTTGCCAAAAGTTCAAGCACCCCGAGGTACAGTGCGAGTTCCTAATAATGTTCTTGCATCCTTGGGAATAGCAATCAAATTAAAAGGAAACTGCCTCAAAGCTTTTAATATAATGTTACCTTGCTTGTGTTTTAAATTGGCAGCCAAGAAAGCATTTTTTTAAACACGCTTCATTTCATCCCCAATATTTGGTTGCAAGTTGATTTCGTTGTTTTCATCGTTTTCGTCTTCTGAAGTGTCAAATTCACTTAAGTTGCCGAATTCTTCAAAATTATCTGCGGGAATATCTTCGCTGAAAACTTTTTCACTGTCCTCACTGTCTTCACTACCTTCGGTACTTTCTCGACTTGGACTTACAGCGTATATATAATTTTCATCCGCAGTCGACATATCTACTGAGTTTTGTGATTCGCTTTCAAGCGCCAACGATTGTTGATTTGGTAAATCTTCATTTTCAGAACTTTCATTCAAGTTAGAATTGGATTCGTCGGGATCCTGTGTAGCATTACGCGTTGCGACTAAGCGTCTTTTTTCTGCCCCATACCGAGAAGCGAAAAATTTTTGTTTCTCTTATTCATTTTTCTCTGACTACCTTTTTTCCACAGTGCCTCAAATAAACATGAAAAAAATTTTTAACATGTATTACTTCCTATCTGTTAACCATAAAAAAATGTAAACTTCGCGATTTTTTCAAAAAAATTTGACTTGAAGGTCAAGTTCAAGGTCAAATTGAAGGTCACCATTGGATTTCTCGTTGAAAGTTACTCCAAGAATGACCTTGACCCATTTGACTAATATTTGATTTGGAAAGTTATTTACGTGTTTCCAGACTTTTTGGACACCCTGTATACCACACAAGTGCAAATTGGGATTCGCATTTTGAAATGTTAATAATTCGTGCATAAATAAAGTAATTATAACTTATAAGATACGTCTTTCGGTTTAAAAAGTACTAAGAAATGCAATGGTAATAAAAATAAATGTAATAAACAATTTTTAAATAGCGAAAAATTAAAAAATGAGAAGAACTATTCTGCAATGTAATTTTTTTTCAAGAAATTGCAATTTTTTTAGTAATTATGAAAAATGCACTTTTTTTTAAAAGTTGTGATTGGTATTTTTTCTTGAAAATATGTACTTTTGCCTTCAATTAAAAAAAAAGAAGTACGTTTTTGATAATTACTAAAAAATTGCCATTTTTTTTAAAAAAAGGACATTTCAGAAAAGTTCGTCTCATTTTTTCTTTTTTTGCTATTTCAAAATTGTGTATTACATTAGTTTTATTACCATTGTATTTCTCAGTAATTTTTACCCCCAAAAAACATATATTATAAGTTATAATTACTTTAAATATGCACGAATTATTAACATCTAAAAATGCAAAATCCCAATTCGCACTAGTGACCGGTCATGACGGTAAATGTTGGTAAAGCGCGGTCAGACCCAAATATTTCCACCAGAAAAGGTTTTTTTATAGAGAAAAGTGATTTAGTTGTTAGGACATACCCTATACTAAACTTGTATAAAAAGTTTTTCGGTTCTAAATGTTCCAGTTATTCTCAAAGTAATAAAAATTCCAAAAAGCTGAGCATAGCAGACGACATTTTTGACAGTTTCGCGCGAGTTTTGAGGAGAATTTGAAAATGACACTTTACAAATTACATTGAAAATCTGTTGCATTTACTAAGCAATATTTTTAAAATAATATTTAGTAGTATGCTAAGTTATTTTGAATATCATTTCAATAAATATAACACTTAAATATTAAGTTCAGTACTTTGTATCGTATAGGTTATATTCCCTAAATGAAAATATTGTTTTTTTTGTCTCTAAATAAAATAACATTGATATCTAATTATTATGAATTTAGATGTATGAGTAATTTGTGTGAATAATTTATTATTTGTTATTATTTATATTTGACGAAATTCAATAAGGCAATTATTATAATTAAAAATGGTAACAATGACAATACAAATAATAACAAATAATACATTATTTACACAAATTACTCATAACTCTAAATTCATAATAATTATTTATCAATTTTATGTTATTTAAAGACAAAAAAACAGTATTTTCATTCAGGGAATATAACCTATACGATACACAGTACTTAACCTAATATATAAGTGTCACATTCATTGAAATGATATTCAAAATAACTTAGCACATTACTAAATATTATTTTAAAAATATCACACAATAAATGCAACAGATTTTCAATGTAATTTGTCAATTTGTAAAGTGCCATTTTCAAATTCTCCTCGAAACTCGCGCGAAACTGTCAAAAGCGTCGTCTGCTATGCTCAGCTTTTTCGCATTTTTATAACTTTGAGAATAACTGGAACATTTAGAACCGAAAAACTTTTTGTACAAGTTTAGCATACGGGATGTCCTAACAACTAAACCACTTTTTTCTATAAAAAAACCTATCCTGTTGGAGATATTTGGGTCTGACCGCGTTTTACCAACTTTTACCGGCATGACCGGACATTACCGGCCAGGTCAGGTATTACCACAGTCAGGCCGAGCAGTGCCCATCACTAGCTTTGAGGGTTAATAATATTCTCTTAGAGTAATGTTAGAAAATTACAATTTTTTCCACAATTTTCCACTTTTTGTCCAATTTTCAATCAGAGTAAAGTAAATAATTAATTGAAGTTAACAAAATTAATTATTCAAACAATTTATTATTATTGTTAATAATATTAAATTAGAATAATGCTATAAAGTTGCGATTTTTTCTGAAAAGTGTTAAAAAAGTTTAAGAGTTTAGAAAAAACCGCAATTTTTTAGCTGTTATCTAAGAAAAGATAGTTATCAACAATAATAAATTGTTTAAAGAACTATGACGGACTTGCTTTATTTATTAATTTACTAAGTAAAAAGGGTGTAAAAAGTTAAAAATTTCAGCAGAAAGCGCAACTATCTAGAATTAATAAGGAAGATAGATATAAACAATAAAAATTTATTTAAATAATTATTACTGCTAAATTGAATGCATTATTAATTCACTCCAAGTCAAAAGCAGACAAATAATTCAAAAATTCAGAAAAAGACTGCAATTTCCAGCATTATTCTAAGAGAATGTTATTAACAATAATACATTTTTTAAACAACTATATTTGTTAACATTAATTAAGTAGTATCTCACTCTAATTGAAAATTGGACAATAAGTGAAACATTTTTGAAAAAACCGCGACATTCCAACTCTATTCTGAGAGAAAATTGCTAAACACAATAATAAATTGTTTAAACAATTTATGAAAAAATCTGTAATTATCAGTATAAAGTAGTATTCTATGTATCAAAAACAATTTGCATTTATAAAACCGCAAAAAACATAATTAGCGCCAAAAACTCGCAAAACCCATTTTTCAACTAATGCGTTTTTTTTGGAATCTATAAAACAGGCTTATTTTTTTCTTATGGGAAATACGTGTTAAAATTCATGGGGTTTGCGCTCTCTAAATATAATTTTGTTAAAAAAAAATTGATTTATTTTTGTGTGGATTCGAACAAATTTCCGGGCGATATGCATGCAAATTCGAAAAAGAAATCCAATGCATTTTTGGACCACCCTAATCTGTATTCTTATATATTTAAAAAGAAGCCTTATCGTCATAACTATTATAAAATTATTAAGTGCTCTGAAACTAATCACCTGTAGTAAATAAGAAAATAATTATAAACTTCTCTAAATTAAAAGTCTATAAAATTGAAAAGTATTAGCTGTTAAAATAAATGTAGGTATACAATTGTTTAATTAATAACCACCTAGATTGTGTAAAATGAAAAAAAAAGTAAAATATACTGCATACTGATTCTTAATAAAATTTAAGACAAAATTGCGGTAATTGAGTGGTGCTAATTGTAGTGAGTTTGCAGTGGAATTGGAGGTGAGTTGATGGGACGAGTGTGTTCGAGGGTTTTGTGAGTGAGGGTTTGTATGTTTGAAATAATTAAAGTGAAGATTTGTGTGATATTTCGAGAGATTGAGACTATTTTGGGTAGGCTGAGAGGTTTAGCGTGAGGAGCAAGGTGGGGAGACAGGTGCAGCCGAGTAGCGGCGACAGAGAGGGATAGGGAGAGAGAAGCAGGTTGAGGTAGCGCTGTGGTGACAGTAACTACGCGGTACGCAAGTTACGCTTTAATGGATTCTGTCGAGGACGTATTCTGCACGCCGAAAAGTGAGACAAAAAGAAGGGGTCAGTATAGGAAAACGGTAGAGAGGGAGAGACTGAGGGCAGATAGTTTTGGCTCAATCGAACCGTTTATAAATAGGAAGAGGGATAGGGCAGAAAGAGGAAGTAGCGAAGAAAAGTTAGAAGTAGGGTCCACCCTGAAAACCCCGAAAATGATCAGAACACCACCGGGAAAAGAACAGAATAGAGCGGGAGAGAAAGACAAGGGCAAAGAGGAAGACAAAGTTGAACCTAGAGGGCCGATAGAATTTGAAAAGTTAAAGTTAGAAGAATTGCGTCAAATGATGATAGAGGTAATACAGATGAACGAAAAACGACAGTAAGAAAGAGGAGAGGAAATAAACCAAGAAATTAGGAAAGAAATGGCCGAACTTAGAAAAGAGATGCGAAAATGGGAAGAAGTTCGAGAAAATTTAGAAAAAAGGATGCAGATTTTAGAACAAAGATTAGAAAAACAGAATGAGCATAATAAAAAGGTAGCACAAATAGAGGGTAGGATAGTGAAGATCGAACAATCAAAACTGGAGTTTAATGTAGGGGAGAGTGGGAATAATGAAAGGGAAAGGATAAGGGAAATAGAAAGAAGATTAGAAAGGAAAGAAAGAGATGAAAGGAAAAGAAACATAGTGATAAACGTTCTAAGATTAGAAGGAAAGGAATTGAAAGAAGGAGTGGAAAATGTGCTAAAAAGGATAGATGCTAAAGTAGAGATAGAGGAAATGCGAAGTGTAGCAAAGGAAACGCGAAGAGGAGAGAAAATGGTACTAGTGAAGCTGAAGAAATGGGAACATAAAAGGGAAGTGATGACAAAGAAGAGGTTGTATAATGCAGTATAAGTTAAGGCAAATAGCGGAAGAGGAAAGAAGTAAGGGAAAAAGAACGTGGGTTAAGTATGGCAGAATACAGCTAGAAGGAGTATGGTGGGATTGGGACGAAGAAAGTGAACAGATAGTAAGAAATGAGGTACCGGGAAACTAGGAGAGAAAGGAACGGGAGAAAGGAAAATAAGAAATAGTAAGAAGCAAAGAGAGACGAGACATGAAGGTAGGGAAGAATGGAGGATATGTTACTGGAATATAGCAGGATTGGAGAGAAAGGATATTGAGTTTATGAGAAATTTGGCACAATGGGATGTAGTAGTAATGATGGAGACGTGGCTAGATAAAAAGGGATGGGAAAGAGTAAGGGGACGGTTACCAATAGGTTACAAATGGCAATGTCAAAATGCAAAGAGGGAGAATAAAAAAGGCAGAGCAATGGGAAGAATGGTGATGGGAGTAAGGAACGAAAACTAGAGGTAGGGGATTATTAGAGGGAGAAAAAAGTAATAACAATATGGATAAAAAGGAAGCAAAGGTAAAAAGAGCAGGAAAAGGGGATTGGTCAAGGGAAGGAAAAGAACAGGTTAAAGAAAAGGTTAGAAATATCAAAATGGGAGAGGGAAATGTGGACGAGGAGATGGAAATAATGATAGGAGAAATAAAAAGAGGATTAGAGTGCACAAGCAAAAAAGAAATAAATAAAGGGAGAAATATAAGTGGATGGGATGAGGAATGTAAAGAGAAAAGGAAGGAGGTCAGAAAGGAACTAAGAAAATGGAGAAAAGAAAAAAGTAGTGGAGAAGAATATAGGAGAAAAAAGAAGTAGTATACTGAGTTGTGTCATCAAAAGAAAGAGGAGGAGAATAAAAGGTTTGAGGCAGATGCGGAGAAGGCTAGGACGGAAGAAGAGGTTTGGAAGGTAGTAAATAAAGAGAGAAAAAGAAGAAAAAGAGTAAATCAGGATATTGAAATGTTAGAATGGAAAAATATTTTATGGATTTGCTAGGAGGGGTAGAGAGAAAAGTTAGGAAAGGAGCGAAACATGGTAGAGAAAGAGATGAGGAAGAGGACATAACAAGGGAAGAAGTAGGTAAGGTGTTAGGAATAATGAAAGATGGAAAGGCACCTGGCATAAATGAGATTCCAAATAAAGTATGGAAATATGGGGGGGGGGGGACAGAACTAAAGGAATGGGCATGGATAATGTGTAATAGAGTATGGAGAGGAGAAGGGTTGCCAGAGTTATGGAAAGAAGGAGTAGTGGTACCCATAGTGAAGAAAGGCAAAGGGGAGGAGGTTAAAGATTATAGGGGTGTAACGCTAATGCCAGCATTGTATAAAATATATGTAACTGTTTTGTCGGAGAGATTGAAGAAAGAAGTTGAGGAAAAAAAGATACAGCCACCGAATCAGACAGGGTTTAGAAAAGGAATGGGGGTTATGGACAACATATATGTTCTGAATTATCTGATAAATAAAAGGATTAAAAGGGAAAAAGGGACAATGATAGCAATATTCGTGGACTTAAAGGCGGCATTCGACTCATTGGACAGATTCGAGCTAGAAAAAGTTATGGTGAAAAGGGGTATACGAGAGGGCTTAATAAAGAGAGTATCGGAAATCTTCAGAGAGACAAAAAGCAGGGTAAAGGTAGGAGAGCAAGTAGGAGAAAGTTTCTGGTTAGTTAGAGGAGTAAAGCAAGGATGTCCTCTGAGTCCACTTTTATTCAATATATTAATCTCAGCCCTAGAAGAAGAAATGAAGAGAAAGGGATGGGGAGGAGTTAGGATGGGAGAAGAAAAGATATATACACTGGCGTACGCGGACGATATAGTGTTGATGGCAGAGGATGAAGAAGGGATGACAGGCTTAATTGCAGGATTGGAGAAATATTTAGATGGGAAAAAATTGAATTTACATGTAGAAAAGACAAAGATAATGAGGTTTAGAAAAGGAGGGGGAAGAAAGAAAGAATGGACTGTGAGATGGAAGGGAGTAAAGTTAGAAGAAGTAAAGGAGTTTAAATATTTGGGATATACCTTGCAAATTAATGGAGATCATAGAGTTCATATAAGAGAAAGGATAAAAAAAGCGGCAGGGATAATGAAACAGATATGGGGAATAGGAAAAAGAAGGTTCAAGAAAGACTGGAGAAGGAGAATGTGGTTATTTGATACGCTGGTATGGCCGGTAATAGGTTACGGAGCGAAATATGGGGATGGAATGAAAGGAAAGAGATTGAAAGTTTACATGAAAGGTATGTCAGGTGGACGCTAGGAGTAGACTGGAGGACGCCTGGATATATGGTGAGAGAAGAAGCACAGAGAGATAAATTAAGTACTAGAGCGGGTAAGAGAGCATGGCAATTTGAGATGAAGTTAAGGGAGGGGAGGTAGCGAAAAAGTGCTTGAAGGAGGTAGAAGAAAGGAGCGGGAGGGCAGTAGAACTAACAAGATGGGAAGAAGAAAGGAGGGAGTTTTTTAGTGCTAGAGATATAGGAGAGGGAAGTGGAGTAAGCTATGAAGAATTGGAGAGAAGGGACAGGGAAAGACAATTAATGGAAAGATGGGGAATGATTGAGGAATCAAAATATAATAAATGGTATAAGTTGATAAAAAAGGAAGGAGTACCAAAGTATTTAGAAAAGGGATGGAGAGAGAGACGATGGACCAGAATAGCAAGATTTAGATTGGGAAACGAGGTAAGGGAGGGGATGTATTGGGAAAAGGAAGAAAACAGAAAGTGCAGAGTATGTGAAGGGGAGGAGGAAACATGGGAGCATGTATGGGACGGATGTAGGAGAGGAATGTAAGATAAAGGAAGCTGGCAAGAGAATGTGGTAAATATTCTAGGTGAAGATGGAATGGGTGAGGAGTGGATGAAGGAGTTGGAGGGGGCTAGAGGGGCGAATGAGAAAGCATGAAAGAATGGATATGGAAAAATGACAAAATGAGAATGAGATAGAAGAGAAGTGCAAGTGAAGGACAAAGGAAACGGAAGTCGCATAGATTAGAAGCGTAAAGGTCTGTAAGTAGTTACATGTAAATATTATGTAATAGTATAAGTAGATTAAGATGCGGATGCGCTCGCTCTCACTCGCTCGCTCTCTCGCTTTCGATCGCTCGCTCACTCTTCCGACAGTAAATTGGCGCTAGATTAATATAGAAGTAAGGAGATAGATATAAGAGTTGATGTAAATTTTTGTAAATATTTGTAATTAGTAAGGATAAGATAATATAAAGTTTGTAGATGGTCTTGTAAGAAACGGAGGTCATGTAAACCCTTAGGGGACACATTATGAATAAAGAAGAAGAAGCTTAATACATAATTAATAATTTTAACAAAATTTGTGACCATGCAAAAAGTTCAAAAAATCTGAAATATGCTCAAAAATCAACTATGTAAAGCTAAATTCTCAAAGATCAACCCGACCATTCTAAACTTGAATTAATAATAAAAATAAGTTTTTATTAGCCGATACTAAGGAGAAATAAGTATTATTACATGAAACAACTATAATTTCTATTGAAATGGCACGCAACATTCTCAAACGAAAAAGTATAATGAGGTTATGATTACGCATTTAGATAGTGCAAACAATTTTTCATGTGTACTTACCGCTAACGCAGCACGATGTTTAATCTCTTATAAAAAACTACAATAACTTCAAATCCAAGGATTCACTTATGGATTAGATTGTGATATCTTTCATAAGACCGATAAAACTGGACACAATACCAGACGCCGCGACTGGAGCGGGAACAAAACTTCTTCTTCTTCTTTGCAAATTGAGGAAAAATGACACATTACGCACTAGTCAAGCGAGCGTTTAGCGATTGTATTTACTACGCGTGTCATTGATATACTGCCATCGCGCGCTTTTTGAAAATGATTATATATTTCAATAAAGATTTCGCTCAGTACATTTTAAACTTATATTATTATTGATATTATTTGAATGATTATATATAGTTTTATATATAACGATAAAAATTATGCTTCGGTGATTTAATCAATTCAAATTTTGTCAAAACTTAATGTATCTACACATTTTTATTTATAATTGAACCGCCGCATGGTAGAAGAGGGTATACAATTTTTTGGTCAGAAAGCAAACGGTCCCTGAAAATGATGAAATTATTATTTAACAAATATTTTTTGATATTATTCATTAAATTCAGTTTCCAAAAATTAAAGTTCACAAGACTTTTCAAAAGCGGTGAAACACCATTGCGCTTGTATCAAAACATGTTGAGCCCCCTTCAACGATGTGGCGGTTCAATAATTAGTTTTTTAATATTTTTAATATTACGTTAATTTTAAATCTCGCACTTTGGTGCCCATCACTTGAACGAAGTACTTGTTGGCAAAATTAATGCATTTTCGCACGCACGACATGCCTCGCATGACGTGCGGGTTACATTCGTCGCACAACTGTTATCTGGGTTATTATTATTGAATGATACTTTTTCACAAGGTTCCAGTTAAACATTCATCTCTTCGGTAAAAAAATCTCCAAGAATCGATTAAAAACTTGAATAAATTAAGTCCTACTTGTTTGAAGCCTATGGTAAGAAGTATTTATTTATTTGGAGCATCCCCACCTTCTATCATCCCCGTTCGTACCTGCCCTTGACTTGAACCAAGTGCAATTTACTTGATTCATGAACAATTCCTTTTCCGTGTAATATATACTACAATGTATGTGATGTGATTAAACCCGTTGTGATCAGCGTGCATTATGTTATAATTTGTAATGAATTATCCAATGAATTTTACAAATGACAACTACAATAGTAATCAATACTTTCGTGTTCTAGAACCATAGTATAGGTTACATGTAAGTATTGGACTATCAGTAATAAATAAATCAAATGAAAGAGATAAATGAAATTTCCTGTGACTTCATTGGAATTCGTGAAATGTAAAGGTTTTTCTTTTCAGAAGAGAAATATAAATACAAGGCAAATAAATTTCTAACAAGACTATTACATCAGAGTTACCTGACCAGTCATATTTAAAGACCAGACTACTAAACTTGTAATATCTTTAACCGGAAATCTTTTATAAGCGGAATCCAACAGTTTATAATGAAAATAAAAATTTCCAAATTTCTTCTGCCTTGGACTTATCGAAAGTGATGTAAATTTCCAGAATTTTGTCAAGTAATTTAAGCACAGTCCAGTACCGCGGACCAAACTGTTCCTGGATCCCTGACTAGGAGATGGAAAACGATTTAACGAAACGGTCATCGCCTTGCTCGCTTGGCTTGCTCCAGCCGTGAATATTGACGCAGGCCCTGTTCTAATAGAGAGGAGCGAGCTTAGGAGACAGCCCGACCATGCACTCCCTGTTCACCACAGCAATTCACTTGCCTCCAACAGTAGAGTGGTAGACCCTTCAGTTTCCCTGGCGGACCGAACGAACGGAGCGGATACGCTACAGCGTATCCTTATAGTATCCACATCGTATCCTCTCCGTATCATGCAAGAAAAACTCATTAAAAAAGAAAGATTAACATTTCACTTGTTGGAATTCGGATTCTACGTGAAATTTTGAGTTAAAAGGTCACAGAGTAATCGCAATAGTTTTTCTTGCAACATTAAAAACTTTAAAAAAATATAATACTTATCGATGACGTGCGCTGAAGGCGACTTCAAACGCATCGTCGTTCAGTAGCAGTCAATAGGCGTTATCCGTCGACGATGCGTTTGAAGTCGCCTTCAGCCCACGTTATCGATAAGTATTAAATTTTTTTAAAGTTTTTAATGTTGCAAAAAAAAACTATTGCGATTACTCTGTGACCTTTCAACTCAAAATTTCACGTAGAATCCAAATTTCAACAAGTGAAATGTTAATCTTTCTTTTTTAATGAGTTTTTCTTGCATGATACGGAGAGGATACGATGCGGATACTATAAGGATACGCTGTAGCGTATCCGCTCCGTTCGTTCGGTCCCCCAGGGTTCTCATATCCTGGAAGCTGGGAAACAATTGGTCCACGCTAATAAGGGGACGTACTTAAGTTACGTAACGGATCATAGGCCCTCTCTGAGACCCCCTCTCTCCCGTAAAGACTGTAACAAAATATTTCAACACCCCCCCCCCCCCCACTCTTTCTGTGCGTGATTTTTAGCTTCCAAATATGTTTTACTAGTTATTCAAATGCCAGAATTGTGATCTTGAAATACTCTTAACATATAATCTTTTATAAACTTTTATGGGAAATCGCTAAATTTCTACAAGTAAAACTCTGCTTTCGACTTTTTAAAAACAAACAGTTTATTCAATTGCAGAAGAAAGGCACGTCTCACTCCTGAGAGTGAATCAAATCGACTAACTAAGGTCCTAGACTTAGGTCATAAAAATGTCACATTCATGCCCTGTTTCTAAATAGCCAGCCCTATACTCCAGATCATGGCATTTGTCGTTCGACACCAAAACTATAAAACTAAACACTTAAACTATGAATTCTTAGAATCAAAGGAGGAGATTGACTTTTGCTTTACATTCTCACGCACTCAAACTTTCTTTCCAATACTCCAACACGCCCCCCTCAAAAATTAATCGACGACAATTAGTTTTATTTACATAAAACTTCAGAACTCAATATTACTAAATGTGACGTACCCTTCTTCTGCTTTCTGGGAAGTTACATATGGCCCAACATACGTTGCAAGGATTGGGGAAAACCCAGAAAAACCCAATCAGACCATTCTAATATATATTGTTTCAGCAGAAACATGACAAACAATATTTACAGAGTTCTCAATCGCTTATTCTAAACCCATTTTGGTTCTCAGCTCTACAAATCTTGCAGCTGGTAGCGGTTTTGTTAGCATATCAGGTAACTGTTCAGCTGTAGGAATATGCATTAATTTTATTAAATTTTTTTCTACTTGTTCCCTTGAAAAATGATATTTTATATCAATATGTTTGGATCTTCTATGGCTAGTTGGATTATTCGCAATGCTTATGCAACCGTTATTATCTTCGTAGATAATTATTGGTTTCGAAATATTTATACTAATACTACTTGCTAACGATTTTAGCCACATTGCTTCTTTTGCTGCCTCAAAAAGAGCCATATATTCAACCTCAGTAGATGAAGCTGCCATGGATAACTGTTTCTTTGTATTCCAACATATTGTACATTTTTGAAATAATTGAAACAGATAGCCTGTTGTACTTTTTCTATCATTTTTGTCATTACCGCCCCAATCAGAATCAACATAACCACATAATAGTTGCTCATAATTTCCCTTGATATACGTTAATTGAATATCAATAGAACCTTTGAGATACCTTAATACTCTTTTCAGACATTGCCACAATTCTTTGTTATTTTTATTCGAGAATCTACTCAAAATGTTTGTTGCAGTGCTTAAATCAGGCCGCGTACATACCATCAAATACATTAAACACCCAATAAGATTTCGGCAGGGAGCATCATACTTTTAATCTGAATTTAAAGCAGTATAATCTAATTTACTCTCAAGAGGTGTGCTTACAGCTTTGCAATCAGCCATATTAAATTTATCAAGAATTGTTTTAATGTACGCACTCTGATTTAAGGATATTCTATCATTATTATTAATATGTGAGAAGTTGTAGGCTCCGGAAGCTACGATCATGGTTCATTAAAGCAACCAATCCCGACGCAACTGGAACGTGTACGTCATCCGCTTCTGCCGTGGATGATCTTACGCGGCAGACGGGACAGTTGAAGATGAAGGTTTTACCTCTGAATACTTTTTTAGAGCTACCAATCTAATTAATTAAAATTTTTTTTACAAACTTTTTCTCGGGTGAACCCGGTTTTTCGTCATAGCCACGGTCATAGCCTCTGGATGCTTTCTTAGAGCTACCATGTATCACGCCATAGGTTCTTAGTCACTTGCTTCCTGATGGTCTAGGAAGTTTCTTACAATGCGACAGGTGTTTAATAAAACCGCCTTTTGAACTGCCGCCGGTACCCTACTGACTCCTAAATGTTCAAGATGTTCACTGCATCTTGCGTGCACATTGCGTGTAGCCGAAATCACAATAGGATGAATAGATGCATGTTTTACATTCCTCCATATTGCCTTTACTTCATGCCTTAGCTCGCTATACTTATGGATCTTGGTTGTATAGGTTGCCTGCAAATTTCGGTTAAGTGGACAAGCAATGTCGATGATGTAGACTCTTCCACCTTTTTTTCTCACATCACGATGTCAGGTCGATTGGCTCGGATGTAATGATCCGTCTGGATGGTCACATCCCAATATAAGATGTAATCTTCATTATCTAAAACCGGCATTGGAATGTATCTATAGAAAGGCATCCATTCTGTTAAGAGTCCTAGGTTTAGGGCAAGTTGTTGATGTATAATGCCCGCCACATCATTATGTCGGTGCGTATATTCTCTTTGAGCCATTACGCGACAACCATCAATAATGTGCTCGATGGATTCGTTGGTATCTCCACATAATCGGCACCGGTCAACCACGTCTTGATGTAACACGTGTTTGCGATAATTCCTGGTGCTGACAATCCTATCCTGAATCGCAATGACGAATCCTTCCGTTTCTGGATACAGGACTCCCTTTCTCAGCCAAATATTGGATGCCTCACTATCCACTTCAGATTGATCTAACGTTTTGGGGTATTCGCCATGGATGGCTTTCTGTCTCCATTGCGTTTCTAATTCCTCTATGGTTTCTGCCCTGATATTCAAGGCCTCCTCTGAGGACAAATTCAAGGGCGTGTAGTCAAGATCCGCTTTACAGATCGTATTGTAAAGCGTAACATCTCGCTTGCTGTTAAAATAGTCCCGCAACTGTATAACTTGTGACTCACACAGCTTCCTGACATCTACAATGCCCCTACCCCCTCTATGCCGTGGTAGAACTACCCTTTCAATCGCCGAATTACTGTAGTGCATACGGTGTTTCGTCATTTCTACGCGGATGATTCTTTTTAATCGTTCGAGGTCGGTGTTCGACCATTTGATGAGTCCAAAGGAGTACGTGAGAACAGGGATGGAATAGGTGTTCATTGCCCTGATCTTGTTTGCCGTGTTAAGAGAACTCTTCAGAACCAATCTGAGTCTTGTAGTGAAGGCAGTCGTTAGGCTTTTCTTAACTATCGAATGCTGAATACCCTTGGATTCGAGAATACCCAGGTATTTATATGACTCGCTCTCAGCCATTGCCTCGATGTCATTCACGAAATCGTTCTCTTGTTCTACGGTCCCTAATTTTCCTCTGATTAAATGCACTGTTCTGCATTTATCTAGTCCAAACTCCATATGGATATCGTTGGAAAAACTGCTTTGTGACATCGATCACTTGCTGCAGTCTCTTGTCCGAACTAGCGTACAGCTTGAGGTCATCCATGTATAGAAGATGGGTCAATTGATGACCATCCTCGTTATCATGTACTCTGAACCCATAAGACATGCTATTTAGAGTTTTGCTCAGTGGGTTCAACGCTAAACAGAACCATAATGCACTGAAGGATTCTCCTTGGAATATACCCTTCGTAATGCGTATTGATCTAGTTATCCTTGGTTGTCCATGATCAAAATACTTGATTGTTGTACCCCAAAGCATCATCGCACGACTTAGGAAGTCAATGATGCGTCGACAAATTTTGTATACTTTTAAGACTTCAAGCAAATAGTCATTTGGTACTGAAGGAAACGCTTGCTTGTAGTCAATGTATGCAATGTGCAAGTTCCTTTGATGTTTACGAGCTTGCGTCATGGCAACAGCGTCTATGGTGACTAGATCTTTACTGCCTCGGGAGTTTTTACAACATCCTTTTTGTTCTTCGGTAAGGATGTCATTCTCGTCGCAGTGAGAATATACCTTATCTGCTATGATAGCTGTAAGACATTTATATATTGTTGGAAGACAGGCTATTGGTCGAAATTCAGATGGATTTTGAGTGTCTGCTTTTTTTAGGAAGCATATACGTAGTACTCTGCAGTATAAAGCCTGGCATCAGATCTGAATGTTCGATGATCTTCTGAAAACACCGTGCCAACGCAGGATGCACACTAGTCAGGTACTTGTACCAGAAATTGTGCACCATGTCCGGACCTGGAGCTTTCCAGTTACATGCTTTTTTCAAAACCGCTGAAACATCTAAAGCTGTGATGTTCGTCAGCTCCATTTCAGAGTTATTGCTTGCTCTTGCTTTCTCCAGTTGGAACCACGCAGTGTCCAAATTACTTCTGTTAGTTTTTATCCAAACATCTGACCAATAGTTAGTCATGTTTTCCAATTGAGGGACTTCGGTGTCTTGTTGGTTATTTTGCTTTAAACTCAGTTCACGATAGAACCTTCTTTCATCTGCCTGAAAGGTTCGATTTTGCTGCCTTCTTGCACTACTTTTCTTGTACCGACGCAGTCCAGCAGTAAGAACATCAAGTCTCTGCCGCTGGGAGTCTATATTCTCATCCAATATTGCTGGTGTCAATGTCTCGATGTACCGAGGGTGGATGATTTTAATAACATGGTGTATCAGCTTTCTGGTAAGATTTCCTTTTTTATATTGCGTCAGTGGACCCAATTTGCACCTTACTTTGCTGACATCCATATCCAACCTGATCTTCCATGGTGGATCTCGCTCCTGTCTTGGGGCAAAGACTGCATTTATAGGCTAGTTTGCACCTCTAACGCATTTTGTGTTGCGTTCAAATGCATAGGTAAAACCTTGGTGTTCAGGTGTTCTATTAGTGCACGAAGATCATTTGTGATGTTTATCTTGGGCAGTGAATGCCTTTGTGTTGGTTCTACATGTCTGAACTCTAGTAAAGCATGCCCAAATTCCTTTCAAGGTGCTGTAGTTTTCCTGGGACTTCGCTGTTTAGATCATCGTTTATAATGTCCGGATGTGGTTCTAGTCCATCCGGTACTTGATGTTCATTATCCCTAGCACCTATGCCTTCAGCTGCAATCAAGTCCTCGTTGTCCACATCTTCCAATGGAAGTTCATCAATAGGAAGCTGCTGTTCTACTTCCATTTCGATGGCAGCTATTTCAACAGCCGAAAGCAATTTGTTTACAGATATTGAGCGTTTTTGATCTGCTAGATTCTGCTCTTTTATTCTTGTGACTAGTCCTGAGTACTTAAGTAAGAAGAGACGATGATGTTCTCTCCTTACACTTTGTCCACTTTTCTTTGCCAAAAAATAAGAGCGTATCACATCTCTGTTCATATGGTATGTCCATTTTAATCGCCTCCTTGGTTGTTGAACCTCTTTTTCTGGCATGTATTAGGCCATCTACCTCCGGAGGGTGTGGTGGTGCTGGATCATCATCAGGTTGCGGACGAACATCAATTGCCACTGCT
This sequence comes from Andricus curvator, assembly GCA_932195095.1. Classification (NCBI taxonomy): domain Eukaryota; kingdom Metazoa; phylum Arthropoda; class Insecta; order Hymenoptera; family Cynipidae; genus Andricus; species Andricus curvator. The sequence continues at coordinate 20,848 of CAKNYM010050956.1, forward strand.
TGTTCGTGTGACGCGGCTTCCTCTAACTGCTGTTAATTGCCGTTGTTTTTACACTCCAAATCAACCTGCTGTTTAATCTCCATTGCTCGATCTTCTGAGATGAGTAGATTAGTCCTGATGTCCTTAACCTTAGCGATAAGATCTCTTAGTGCGACTTTCTCTATTTGAGGATACTTTGCGGCAAATTTCGTTCTAAAATTTTGTCCTTTTTTGGGTGAGGTTTCAAACTTCGCACTTTCATAATAGAGAAGCATCAATTCCTCATTCATTGTGGTATCCCACTTGATGCTCTCCCACGGTATTTCTGTTGAAGTGGTTGGCTGCAAATAGCTAACGCTAGCCAAAGCATCCTCAGCAGACACAGTTGATGTTTCACTGCTTACCGTATGTCGCAGATGTTCTTGCTGGCCAGCTGTTTGATTAGTGAGATCTGCCTGACCATCTCGCAGCTCACCATCACCACCGTCCCGCATGCTGTGGCCCCCAGCGGTGGCTCCAGGGGCGCCCCGACGATCCTCGGGTACCGAAAAGCGTTTCAAAATTTTTAAAATACTCTCCATTATTATTGATGGGTTTTGGTGTTCCTCTTAGTCACTTTCCTCTTCGTTCTCTGCGTGTCTGGCATGGGAAACCCTGTCAGTAGCAATGCTACGGCCAACATAGCCGTCAAATTCATGAGAGGAAAGCTCAAGCCCTATCGCGACGACAACGCGAGAACACCTTCGACAGGGTGGAAAAATTGATGTCTCAGGCTTAAGATGGTTACAGCCCAATATGTCCTAAGGCATTTTTGGCTGGAGTTGGATTTTTATTTTTTTGTAATGGTATGCACGGGGCTGTCCCGGTATATATTATCAGTCACGGACGCATTATTATAATGCAATCAAGTGATCTGATAAGAGCGTGTGCCCTGACATATTGGGCAAAGCCTGGTTTTTACCCCATCATTCACGGACTGGGTTGAAATCAAGTGCATGATGGGGGGACCTACAGCTTAAAGTGGGATCCGAACGACCAGAACCTCGGTAAAGGTACATAGAAAAATTTCAAGAGGTACCGGCTCAGGGATCGAACCCCAGACCTCTAAGGTGAAGTCCGAGCGTCTAACCAACTGAGCCACCGAGGCTAAATTAAAATTATTATTATCATTATTATTATTTTTTCAAACTTTTTCTCGGGTGAACCCGGTTTTTCGTC
>CAKNYM010050958.1:0-67636 GCA_932195095.1 Andricus curvator
TAATGGAGAACAATTATTAATTACCTAATGACACATAAAGTAGCCCATAGTATCATAATTAGAAAAATAATTCCAATAATCAAAAAAAGTTTTTTAAAACATTGTTTCTATTCCCTTCACGTTCACTCCTTCACGTTACGCAATGCAGCATATAGATTTGTAAATTGAGCATTTATTATAAATAAAACTATCAGTTCTATCGAAAAAGTGGAGATACAAGTGGAGGATGTCCTGTCATGGCGATCGGATACGGACGTGTAAATTTGCCGCTCTTCAGTTTTTTGTGTTTATACAAGATTTTAAGTGTTTAATTACATAAAAATTTGTATTTCGTGAAAGTGTCGGTGGGTTGTACTATAAAGCATTGTGACTTTGTTTCAACTCACTTAATTGTTTCTTGTTTTTGCACTTTTGTTTATACGTAACTGTAACGGTTTTCTTTCCTGCAGAACTATGGGTGCGTGTTCGGAGTGTAAGATAGTTATATCTAGAGGGGAATCAGAAGTTCTCGCTTGTGTTAAGTGTGGGATTCTAGTGCATTTGGCCTGTGCTAATTTCGGAATCTCAAAAAAATCTTTTGAAAAACTTAAAAAGGGTCAAATGGACTATGTCTGCAAATTATGTTCTCCATTGTCAACTAGTGCCTCCTCTGCGGCAGTGTCTGGCAATTCAGGTGCGAACCCTGGGACCACTTCTTTACAGGATGTTGATGGTGCATGTATTGTACCCCCCACTCCCTCCTCCGTTGCTGCCTCGGAAAATGCAGGTACTCTACCTTCTGGCCTCGCCGAACTCTTGCGCAAAGTGGTCTCTGACGGCCAAAGTGAAGCGCTTGCACAGTCACGTGAGATTTTGGCAAGATTCAGCGAATTTGAAACACGTCAACTAGAATTTAATGACCAACTTAATTCCACTCTTTCGGAAATTAAGAATGAACTTTTAAATAACTCTAGGCGTATCGACTCATTGGAATCCGGCTCCAAAGTGCAAAATGAGGAAATTGAACTTGTCAAGAAGGAAGCTAAAGATTTGAAAGCCAAAGTGGTGACTCTTGAGCACGCGCTCAATGTCAATGAGCAAGCGGCTCTCAATACGACGCTGGAAATTCATGGTCTCCCCATGAAGCCGAATGAAGACCTCATGGCCTCCATTGAATCTGTCGCCAGGGCTCTAGATGTAAATATTCGTAAGGATGACGTTTTCAAAGTATATAGAATTATAAAAGCACCTTCTTTGAGTAATTCCTCCACCCCCCCGATCATTGTAGCCAAATTTGGCAGACAAGATCTACGGGATGAATTTATTGCAAGACGTAAGGTTAAGAGAGACTTCTCTACTTTGAACATGGGATGGACTGCCAACGAAAAGCGATTTATTTACCTTCGTGAGGCATTAACACCACTGAATAGAAGGATTTATGCCATCGCTCTCGGTCTTCGTAGAGAAAAAAAAATCAAATACTTGTGGATTGCTGGCGGAAAAATTTTCTGCCGTAAGGAGGATAGCTCGCCACGAACACACCTGTCGAACATCCAATCTCTTGAAGGACTACAATAGCAACTACTCTCTAGGTCCATTATGTATTTGATAATTTTTTATAGTCGATCATTAGCACTACTCTATCGTTTATGCTACTTCTACATAGGTAAATATCTGTTTTATTTTAAATATTGCTGCATGCTGGCCATTCTGGACACTGTGCCGTTTGAAGTTAAAATTCAACAATTTTGTATTTTTTACTGCGCTAATTCAGCCTTGTACTGCCTCTACAAATTGACCTTTCTTATACTATTTTCATACATCACGAGCTTTATAGTGCTTATTGCTTTTCTAAATTTTAATTCTTTATGTGCCTTATTCCCTGTTTTCAAATGTAATCAAGTGAACTGGATTTTGTTGGTTATTACTCTCTGTTACTTTAGTTTCACGGAAAGGTATTTTCAACTAATTTACGTATTTCAGACACTTCAATATTTAACTATACTTGAACTTTATCTATCACTCTCTCAATGGAAACTTTGAATATTTGTCACGTTAACGCTCAGTCTTTACCTGCCCATTACCTTGAATTTAAACATCACTTTATGTCCTGTTCCTATCATATTATAGCCGTATCCGAGACCTGGCTCACGCCTAATATTTCTTCGAGCCTCGTAGCACTTGATCATTACACACTTTTTCGCAGAGATAGAGATGGGAGAAGAGGAGGTGGGGTCTGTCTCTATATTCATGACAGCTTAAAGGGTATACAGGTGAGAGTGGGTCCTCTTGCCAATTACCCTACTGCTGAGTACCTTTTTATCAAGGTATCGTCGCCTCAGGACAGTGTGTTGGTGGGTGTAATTTACAAACCTCCTAACGCCTCCTATGACAGGGAACTTGAGACTGACATATTTGACCTTATACCCAATTATAATAACATTGTACTCACCGGTGACCTAAACACAAATCTTAATGCTACCAACAATTTAACTCACTATTTAAAATCAGTAGTGTTCTCAGCCGGATTATCTATAGTTCCCCATGATACCACCCACCACACTGTTCATTCTAGTACAAGGATTGACTTGATGATTGTTGACGATTTAGACAAGGTGATTTCTTCTACTCAACACTCAATCTCATTTCTCTCAAACCATGATCTTATCAGCATCCAATACCAGTTCTCCTTTAATCCCTCCTCTAGTGTAACTCCTCTGTCCATACGCAATCTTAAAAATATAAATGAAACTGAATTTCTTGAACACCTCTCTACTTATGACTGGAATAGCATTTTTACTGAAAAGGATATAAATAGAAAGGTGATTTGTCTGACTTCATTTTTATCTTCAGCCTTTGATAATTTTGCGCCTCTCCATACCCTTAAAGCAAAGAAGAAGTCCACTCCTTGGATCACTTCTTATATCAAAGATTTAATAAAAGAAAGAGAGAAAAAACGTAGATTGGCTAAAAGAACTAAAAATAGTATTATTCAAGCCGAATTTCGTAAATTGAGAAACTTAGTACAAACCAAAATCCGGGATTCATACAATCAATATAATTACAACTCTATCAAAAATAGAAATAAAAATGAAAACATTTGGCTTCTCTTAAGACGGCTTGGACTTATTCCTTCCAAACACTTGGCTCCTGATAACAATTTTTCCCCTGCAGACCTTTTGACAGCTTTTACTACAAAATCCAGACTCCTTGCAAGCAGCACTCCTTCCCTGTCCTCAGTTCCCTCTACTTTTGATGATACGAAGTTATTCTTTTCTGACATATCGCAAGAAACCCTACTTAAAAAACTCTTCGAGGTAAAATCAAATGCTCAAGGATCTGACGGTATTTCAATTAAAATGATTCGCCTTGCTTTACCAGTCATTGGCCCTATTCTCTTGCACATCTACAATGCATCTCTGCAGGTGGGAATATTTCCTGATGCCTGGAAAGAGGCGATTATTCGCCCTGTTCCTAAAATATCTAACCCTACCTCTCCCAAAGACTTTCGTCCTATATCTATCTTATGTGCTTTGTCCAAACCTTTCGAACGTATTGTCCATCAGCAACTTACTGCTCACATTGAAACAAACAATTTAATGGACCCAATGCAATCCGGGTTCCGTGCAAGGCATAGTACACTTACAGCTTCACTTAAAGTAACTTCTGACCTTAAACTTGCAATTGATAGGAGGGAAATAACGGTTGTTGTCCTTTTTGATTTTTCTAAGGCGTTTGATACAGTTAACCATAATCTACTATTGACTAGGCTTAAATCACTTCACCTGTCGAATATGGTTGTTAAATGGTTTGAATCATATCTTAGTTCTCGCTCTGAAAGAGTACAAATTAGCAATGGCGACCGGTCTGATTGTGGGGAGGTTAAGAGTGGTGTCCCTCAGGGTTCTACACTTGCACCCACTTTATTTAATATTTATACCTCTGAACTTGGTAGCGAACTTCGTCATTGCAACTATCACAAATATGCTGATGACTTTAAGCTTTACCTTTCCGGGCCTATTGCCAATCTTAAGAGCTTATTTAAAAAGGTACAGGCGGATATTGATCTAGTGGTGCAGTGGGCCTTGACAAGTGGCCTCACTCTAAATCCTGCTAAAACTATGGCCATAATCATAGGACCTTCTTCCTCTCCATCACTTGAAACAATTGCAACCCTACCTCCTCTCTTGATCGATGGACGTCTCATCCCCTTCATGGAATCTGTGAAAGATTTAGGCTATATTCTTAATCGCTCTCTTACTTGGAATGAACAAGTTGCGGATATTTCAAGGAAAACCTTTAGAGTCCTCCAACAGCTTAACAGGAATAAAGAATCACTTCCTACTTCAACGCGTATCCTTCTAGTTAAAAGCCTCATCCTTCCTTTCTTTGACTACGGTTGTGTGGTATATGACGATATTACTGATGAGCTAAATGCTAAGCTTGAGCGTACGCTTAATGCTTGCATTCGGTTCATCTATAACATCCCCAAAAGTGAACATATTACTCAGTATAGAGAAAGAGCAGGACTCCTTAACGTCGCCAAAAGAAGACAATTTTTTATGGGTAATTTACTTTATAGCCTATTCAGTAATGAAGCTCCGCACTATCTTCTTAATCTCTTCCATTTTATTGACAAAGATCAACCAACACATTCCAAACTCCGTGAAAGGAAAACAGTACTAAAAATTCAGCCACACCGCACGTGTTAAATGCAAAGGTCTTTTGTTATTCGTGGTGCTCGCCTTTGGAACAAACTACCTATAAGCATTAGAAATGCACCTTCACAATTTGTCTTTAGAAAACTCCTTTTCGGTTACTTATTTAACATATCAAATCCTACCCTCGAAATCACACATTGGTAACACTTAAATCCTTAATTAAAAATATATATAAGTGTGTATATGAACGCGTGTTCACTATTAAGTATGTATAATTGCGTATGTATATTTTGAGTATCCTTTTGTTGATATCCTATATCTAATTATGTGTATTATAGTTTATTTCTTTACTCTTGTTAAATACTTATTTTTGATTTAAATCGTCAAATTGATCGCCGTCACATTTTAATTGTAATATGTATCACCTGTTCCTTATAGGGCTATTTAGCCCTAGGAACTTTTCATAAATAAATACAAATACAAATACACCTAGATTCAACTCGGCAATATCTCCAGGTTCTTTTTTCATTTTTTTAAAAAGGTAATTTTTTAAACAATTATATTGTTTATAATTTTTAGGAATTTATTTAACAATAATGGAAAACAATTATCAATTACCTAATGACACATAACGTAGCCTAAAGTATCATAATTAGAAAAAAAATTCCAATAATCCAAAAAAGTTTGTTTAAACATTGTTTTCATCCCCTCCACGTTTACTCCTTCACGTTACGCCATGCAGCATATAGATTTGTCCATGCATTTTTTCATGCAAGCTCTCGTGTTTCTATAGCTTCTTATGTCTCTTCGGATTAGTGTCAAATTCACAGATTCTAACCATTTTTTCGGCGATCTACCTCTGGGCATTCTGCCATTTACTTTACCTTTATACACTTCTTTGTTCAGTCGTTCATCTTTAATTCTTTCAAGATGACGAACCATCTTCACTGATTTCTTTCCCATATGTCAACTAGTGTCTCTCCTGTACCACATTCTTTGATGATAATCTTGTTTTGGACTTTGTCCATCAGTGTTTTCCCGCATATTGTGTGCAGAGGTTTCATGCCAATCGAGTTAATTTTACTTCTGTCCTTCTCTTGACAGGTCCATGTCTCGCTACCGTATAGTACAGTCGGTACGAATATAGAATTATGTATGGCCATTTTAGCTTTTTTTGATATGTTTTTATTTTAAGTGTACTTTTTCATAATTAAATTTTTGCCTGAAATTAACCGAAATTCAAATTTTTCATCGTTTAAGGTATATTTAGGATCCTGAAACTACGGTTTAAACTTCTCTTGAGAATAGAACAAAATTATGCAATTATTTTTTCAACAAATGCGGAACAAGATTCAAGGGTTAGTGAAAAAACCTATGCATGTTGCATAGGTGTTTCTTTACAGTTTTGATAATTAAATATGATATAGATTATAGATGTCCTCAAGAAATATATTGGCGTCTCAAAAACATGATATTTTTTTTAACAGAAATATATTTGAGAGAAAATGTGAAAAGAAGTTATAGAAAACTATATAACTGTATCATGGCAAAGATTAATGCTGTTCAAGTAGACTCATTATTGTCTCAAGTTTTGAATACGAACTCAATGTGGTATTTTTACAATCTTTTACGCTAAATTATATCAATATTCGGAACACGGTGCGACACGTGAAGTAAATATAACTGACAAAGGAACGTGACATGTGAGTCATTAGGGTAGGGGAAGGGGGGGCATAACGGGGACGTTAAGGGAAATAAGCAATAAAATAATAAAGATATTATATTTATTAATTGAAACTAAACACAGCACTTCGTTACATATTAAATTATCATTTGGCATAGAATTTGGTGAAACAACTAATCAAATAACGGTTCAGTTCTGAACTTACGAAAGTCTCATGAAAACCTCATCGTGCCCCAGGGTAGGGGCAGTATGGGGTACCCAATTCGGGACAGTACGGGGTACCTGGTTATTTTGCGTCACAGAATAGGCAAATGTGGATTTCTTCTATATCTTCGTCGTCAACACCTGCACAGGCTGTATGAGCCCAACGTCCACATGATTGGCAGGCCACCCAACCCTCCGAAGACTTCAAATAAGTGTGGTTCACGTCAGCGCAATACAGGCATAACGTATCCTTGTCTACATTTTCGACATCACAGTGAGATTTTTGAGTTTTCTGTTTCTTAGAGTTCTTCTTCAACCTGGGATCATTAGGATTTGAACACTTCTTCATTTTTTAAAGTTGTTTTAGTTCTTCCAACTCGTTTTTGTAGGGGGTTGAAGTAAGAATAACAGTTTTCCCTCTACGACAGTTCTTCCTCGTTTGGTTTCTATGTTCGACTGTCGGGATCGCGAGGATATCCTTGGGAGAAGCATTTTCGAATGAAGTTGTTAAGTCACGACATACTTTTTGAATCGGAGATCGGTTCATGCCATCTTCGTTTCGTATAGATGGTCCTGGCTGAGGCTCTCTCTGTAATGGTGGCGTAGTTGCAGGCAAAAATGGTTCAAGTGGGTCCTCTTCAAGGGAAGGCGTACCATTTTTAATACCTGAAACAAAATAAATTCTATTACCAAATTCACAGATTATTCCTTCAGGCTACTTACATATCAGGGGTATAATGGGGTACCCCATCGTGCCCCGTAGTCATGTCCCCGTTATGCCCCCATATCTAACATAGTTTTAAATAATAAACAAAACAAACGAATCGGTGGTTCGAGTGATTTTGTCCAAAACATATCAATAAGTAATGTCGCTACAGAAACACTATAAAAATACGATGGTAGTATTGTAAACACTTACCTTTTTACATGCGTTTTCATAATTACTCAAAATTAGATGAAATGATGTCGAAAACTATTTTTTGTCGTAAAAAACAAACGCGCGCAGTCTTGCTGCCGTTCACTGCCAGACTGAGGACTCATGCAACATGGCCGCCTATTGGCGTCAAAAAAACACGTCTAGTGCGTGTAGTTACTTGTATGTGTTGGTGGCCCCATCGTGCCTCGCGTCCCCGTTATGCCCCCCCTTCCCCTACATAATATAAAGAGTCGAATAATCTAGAAGAATACAAGAGATAGCGACTAGTATATTTAATACCGAAATAACTTGCTGATTATTCATTACTTAAAGTACGATAACGAATTTCTCGGAACATCTGGTTCTTCTAACTTGAAAAAAATGAAGGTCGTTGGTACCCTCACCATTTTTGTAACAGTGCTCTGTTATCCTCTTGGTAAATATATAATATTATTATACAATTATATATAGGTGAAATATTATGTCCATATGGGATTATTAAGCGTATTTTCTTCATCAATATTCTATATGCATATTATTTTTACTTTAATCGGCATAAAAATAAATTCGATTAAATATGAGTAAATTTCATCCAGTAACGTGTACCTGACTACCTTTTTTAAATGTATGGCGCTATATCTTTCAAAAGACAGCTTAGGATCTAATTGTTAAGCACACCTTTTTATAAATTAATTTCAGAATTACATAATAAAGGATCTTCCTGGTTTCAAGTCATATTTTGAGAGTTGTAACCATTTCCTAAGTGTTACCAAGTTTTTGTCATCTGGTACAAGAAATCGAAATCTCCTGGAATCTTTTGAACTATTCTTAAACCTTATAGGCCCTATATAATCGTTTTAAATTTTTCGAAATGTTATAAAATTCTTGAAAATTATATAAAAATTGGTTATATCACTTGAAATCATTAACATCCTTGGAAGTCCCTTCACATTTTTTTTAACGAAGTGTTTAGACTCACCAAAAATATTTTTGCTACGCTGACCAAATTTCGGTGAACCTAGCCACCTTTTTTCAGCTAACCTCGGTTCACCGAAAACATTTGTTCCACGCTTACTGAATTTCGGTGAACCTAGACACTGCCTTTTTTAAGTCTCCTAAAAATTCCTTGAAATATTGTGGAATACCACGAAATGATTTGAATCCTTTTATATCAATTAACCACTTGGTAGAAGATTGACACAGATTTTCGAATAGTTAATTTATAATTGAGGATTTGGAGATAGTTTTTTGTTTTTCATTATTTCAAACTCACACATGATTTATTTCAGCCAAAAATATCTGAAGGTGTATTTGCAGGTATGACCGTCAATGGTTAAACAAGTTGAAAATTTGTCTTACTTGTTGAAAATTAATTTTTCAAATTGAAAATACAATTATTCTATTTTTAGTTGAAAACTTATGTTTTTTAGTTGAAAATTCAACTATTGGGTGAACATTCATCTGTTTGAATTGAAAATTATACTCCTAGTGAAAATTCATTTTTAATTTTCTAAATTCAACTATTTTGCTGAGTTATCTTTTTAGTTTAGGATTTAACTGTTTTGATGAAAATTCGTCTTTTTGGATCGAGAATTCATAGATTCATATATGAAATAATCAATATTAAATCTTTCGTTGAAAATTTATCTTCCTTGTTTGAGGACTGAACTACACTTGGTCGAAAATTTGATTATTTTGTTAAAAATGTCACTATTTTGTTGAAAATTAAACGTTGTTTAGTCTTCTTTGTGGTCGAGAATTCTAATCAAAATAAACCAAATAAAATCAAAATTATATTTTTACGCAAATATTTGCTGATTAAAACAGGGGACGATTAAAAGAAGAAAGTTCAAAAACAATTTTGCTAAAATACAAAACAAGAATCTCCTCAAGTATTTGAAATATCATTATTCAAAGTATGACTTTTTTGTCTTAAACATACCCGTATCGACCCTATATTAAGTAACTACAAGATTTATTTTCCTTAAAACCTTTCTTCCGTTGTTTCAGTTACCTCCTCTCAAGAGCCTGTTAATTGGGATCCTTACGCTGAGATCCGCACATTTAGTTATCCATTTAAAGGTGATCAAAAAATCTGCTACACGAACGAAAATGGCCATATTTGGCCACTGAGTGATTACAAAACCGTATTAAGGAGGGGTGAAGTCGTGTATGAATGGGGCGATGGAGAAAGACGTGTTCATGCATTTCGTTATTGTGATGGAACTCCGTTTGTAGTAGATGATGATGTTAAAAAGCGAATTACTGTAGAACAATTTGGGAAATATGGTATAACAGAATGGGGAATACCACCAACAGGTCCTCAGCATCATTGGTCACCCCCACGGTCACGGTCTCCGTCACCAAGACGTCAGGTTGCACAGCGCAGAATTTCCTCAGGCTGAAATACAATTCCGCTAGTAATTCGAAGACGGATAAATACCTTACAAGCAATTAAATTACACCAAGAAGTGACTTTTTTTGATTCTCAATATAATAATAATAGGGGAAACTATGCTAGAGTATTGCTGCTTTTCATGTTTCTAGGAAGAAATATCGAGGTGCGTTTCCTAAACACTCTCGATTTCCAAATAGGTCATCGTTTCTGACTCATCATTAGGTCAGTAGAAGGAAAACTGATAACATCTATAGTTATTGAATTTCATCTGTAAAAATCGATTTCATCAAATTTATTGATTTATATTTATATTACAGTTCATTGTTCACAAGTCAAGTAATTGGTTATGATGCCAAGAATCAGTTTTTCTTATCTCTCACATTTATTCCTTTTCATATCTCGAAAAGATTTCTTACAGTTTTGTTAAATATTGTGGTCACCGTTTTAAAAACAAATTTTTTTACATGTTCCAATAAATTCGAGTGACGTTCGCTTCCATAGTTTCGCCTATCTAATGGTCAAAAACCTGCTTTAAACATTTTATTTGAACTTCATATGAAAATTGTATTTTGTAATTAGGAAAATATACCATTGAAAGAAATAAAAAGGTATATTACAAGGGGAAACCTTGCCGTCTGTAGGTTTGTCACACTCTCAATTTTACTCTTATCCTTTTCTTTATAGGTCCACATCTCGTCACCGTACAGCTCTACCAATAACCTTCTTACCCTTCTTTATACGCCTATCTAACTCCCCCACTATCTTTTCGTCACTAGTGGATAGGCTACCAAGATATACGTACTTATCAACTTGTTCTGTTCTCTCATCATTTAGGACAATGTTGCATATTGTTTTCTCAACCTTTTCTTCAAATACCATAATTTTTGTTTTATTGACGTTAATTTGGAGGCTTCATTCTTCTTCATGCTTGTATTTAGTTTGCTCAACATTATTTGCAAGTCTTCATTTGACTTCGCCGTAACAACCTTATCATCTGCGAAAGCTCACCCACGTACCCTTAATGTCTCGAGATCCACACCTTCTTTGTCCAAAAGGGCCATTCTTAGACCTTTCTCCATGAATATAATGGGTTGCCTTTTGTTTAAGATTTTAATTGCCACGGCTATTTCAAGAAAACCAACTTGAATTCCGTAAAAGTCGAAGTGAAAATGAAAGTAAAACAGTGACATAATCGCCGCCCCCCTTCTTAAATCAAATTCGAAGTCCTTTTGCCATTCACCAGAATCGTTTACAAACAGGAAACAGTTTCTATTTGTCGTGCTTTTCTGGTTCAAACAATCGACTTACGATTTGGTTGATCGATCCTCCGATTGTTCTGTTTTCTGGAATATTCAAATTTTTTTTTTTCAAATTTGTGAACATTATCCTGCGCCCCTAGGCTTATGAAATTAATATGTGATTCAAAATGGGACAGCTCAGTTTTCGAAGAAATGAAAAAAAGGAGTACACTTTATTAACTTCTTAAAAATTAAAGTTTATTCACTTCTTAACTAATTTTAAAGGAATAATTACCATCCTTTACTTTTTTTTTAATTTCCCCGACCGCCTTGTTTTGTGCCAGAAGAATGCCCCAAATAATGCCAAATAGCAGTTTTGTGTGAAATTCATGCCAAAGGTGGTACATTTTCATTCTTTCAACATGAATTATTTGTATTCAGTGAGTGACAAGTTTTTAAGTATTTAAAATCCATTCAAAATTGTATAAAGAATTTCGTTTCTGTAAGTTCTTCTTCTTTATTCATAATGTGTCCCCTAAGGGTTTACATGACTTCCATTTCTTACAAAACTTCCTTCTACATGTTTTATAAAATCTTATCCTTACAATTCACAGTTATTTACAGCTATTTACAGAAAATCTTATATCTATATCCTTATTTCTATTTTTTGGCGATAGCGCAATTTGGGACGTGTTAGCGAACGAGTGAGCGAGCGATCGAAAGCGAGAGTGCAAGCGAGAGAGAGGGGGGGGGGGGAGAGAGAGAGAGAGAGCGATAACGCAAACGCGACTTAATTTACTTATGCTATTACATAACCATTACTTACAAATCTTTACGCTTCTAATTTAAGCGACTTCCGCTTCCTTTATCTTCCATTCCTCTCCTACATCCTTCCCATACATGCTCCTATGTTTCCTCTTTCCATTCACAGATTCTGCACTTCCTGTTCTCTTTCTTTTCCCAATACATACCTGCCCTTACCTCGTTTTCCAATCTAAATCTTGCTATTCAGGTTCATCTTTTCTCTCCCCATCCCTTTTCTAAATACTTTGGTACTCCTTCCTTTTTTATCATCTTATACCATTTATTATATTTTGATTCCTCAATCATCCCCCATCTTTCTATTAAATGTCTTTCCTTATCCTTTTCTTCCACTTCTTCATAGTTTACTCCAGTCCCGTTTTCTATACCTCTAGCCTCAAAGAACTCCCTCCTTTCTTCTTCCCATCTCGTTAATTCCATCGCCCTCCTTCTTCTTTCTTCTACCTCCATCAAACACTTTCTCGCTAACTCCCTCCCTTTCCCTCCCTTAGCTACGTCTAAAAATTTCAGGCCCTCTTTCCCGCTCTAGTACTTAATTTATCCCTTTGCGCTTCTTCTCTCACCATGTATCCCGGTGTCCTCCAGTCTACCCCTAGTATCAAATAACCAGATTCTCCTTCTCCAATTTTTTTTAAACCTTCTTTTTCCTATTCCCCATATCTGTTTCATTACCCCTGCTGCTTTTTTTATCCTTTCTCTTATATGAGCTCTATAATCTCCATTTACTTGCAAGTTATATCCCAAATACTTAAACTCATTTACTTCTTCTAATTTTATTCCCTTCAATCTCCCCGTCCATTGTTTCTTTCTTCCCCCTCCTTTTCTAAACCTCATTATCTTTGTCTTTTCGACATTCAAATTCAACTTTTTTCCATCTAAGAATTTCTCTAATCCTGCAATTAAGCCCGCCATCCCTTCATCATCCTCTGCCATCAACACTATATCGCCTGCGTATGCCAGTGTATATATCTTTTCGTTCCCTATCCTAACTCCTCGCCACCGTTTTCTCTTAATTTCTTCTTCCAAGTCTGCTATTAATATATTAAATAAAAGTGGGCTCAGAGGACATCCTTGCCTTACTCCTCTCACCAACCAGAAACTATCTCCTACTTGCTCTCCTACCTTTACCTTTCTTTTTGTCTCTCTAAAAATTTCCGATACTCTCTTTATTAATCCCAATCGTACCCCCTTTTTCACCGTAACTTTTTCTATCTCGTCTCGGTCTAATGAGTCAAACGCCGCCTTTAAGTCCACGAATATTGCTACCATTGCCCCTTTCTCACTTTTAATCCTCTTATTCACTAAATAGTTCAGAACATATATATTGTCCATTACCCCCATCCCTTTTCTAAACCCTGTCTGATTCGGTGGCTCTATCAGTTTCTCCACAACTTCTTTTTTTAACCTCTCCGATAAAACAGTCACATATACTTTATACATTGTTGGCATTAGTGTCACTCCCCTATAATCTGTAACCTCCTCCCCTTTGCCTTTCTTCACTATTGGTATCACTACTCCTTCTTTCCATAACTCTGGCCACACCGCTCCTCTACATACTCTATTGCACATTATCCATGCCCATTCCTTTAATTCTGTCCCCCCCATATTTCCATACTTCATTTGGAATCTCATCTATACCAGGTGCATTTCCATCTTTCATCATCCCTAATACCTTGTCTATTTCTTCCCTTGTAATGTCCTCCTCCTCATCTGTTTCCCTACCATCTTTTCCTCCTTACCTTACTTCCCTCTCTACCCCTCCTAGTAATTCCATAAAATATTTTTTCCATTCTACCATCTCAATATCCTGGTTTACTCTCTTCCTTCTTCTTCTCTCTCTATTTATATATATTTTTCTTTAAACTGTTCTTTACCTTCCATTGCCCAATCCCCTCTTCCTGCTCTCTTTACTTTTGCTTCCTTTTTAGCCTTATTGATATCACTCATTTCTCCCTCTACTGTCACTATTGAGGGAAAGTGATCCGAATCTACATAATTCCCTACCTCTAGTTTCTTAACCTTCTTTCTTACCTTGTCGTCCACTACCACATAATCAATTACCGTTCCCCTCTTTCCTCCTGAACGTGTATATTCCCCTCCCTCATCCCGCTACATACTTCCGTTTAGGATGAACCATCCCATCTCCCCTAGGCTCTTTAACAACTTCTTTCCCTCCCCATTCAGTATCTTGTCCTCGGATTTTCTTCCTCGCTCTCCATCCCATTCCCTTCCTCCTCTATCTCCTGTTATCGCGTTAAAGTCTCCTCCTATTATGAGCCTACTCTCTTGCTTATCTTCTTCCATCAGTTCCCTCATCCCCTCTGATTCTTCCTGCATATCACCGTTCACATAAACCCCCACTATCTTCCACCTCTCTCCTCCCATATTTATCTCTTCTACTATTAATCCTCCTTTATGTCCTATCAACTCTTTTCTATCCGTCTCTGTTATACATTCATTCCTTATTCCCATCACTATTCCTCCCATTGCTCTGCCTTTTTTATTTTTCCTCTTTGCATTTTGAACCTGCCATTTGTAACCTTTTGGTAATCTTCCCCTTACTCTTTCCCATCGTTTTTCATCTAACCACGTCTCCATCATTACTGCTACATCCCAGTGTGTTAGATTTTTCATAAACTCCCTATCCTTTCTTTCTAAGCCTGCTATATTCCAGTAGCATATCTTCTTCTTCTTCTTATTTCTTTATCTCCCGTTCCTTTCTCTCCTAGTTTCCCGACACCTCATAATTTACTATTTGTTCCTTGTCGTCGTCCCAATTCCACCATACACCTCCTATCTGTATTCTCCCATACTTAATCCATGTTCTTCTTCCCTTTTTTCTTTCCTCCTCCGCTATTTTCCTTAACTTATACTGCATGTTCCTTTCTACCCATGTCAAATCATCCTCTATTCTCTCCGAGCTACCATATAACACCCTCTTCTTCGTCATCACTTCCCTCTTATGTTCCCATTTCTTCACTTCACTAGGATCATTCTTTCCCCTCTTCGCTCTTCCCTTTCTACACTTCGCACTTCCTCTATTCTCTACCTTAGCATCAATATTTTTTAGTACTTCTTCCACTCCTTCCATTAGCTCCTTCCCCTCTAATCTTGGACCCTTCATCACTATGTTTCTTTTTCTTTCTTCCCTCTCTTTTTTGTCTAGTCTTTGTTCTATCTTTCTCAACCTTTCCTTCTCCTTATTCCCACTCTCCTCACCTCCAGACTCACGGTTTGAGCTTTCTATTTTTTTATTCTGCCTTCCAACTCATCTACCTTTTTATTAGGCTCTTCCTTCTTTTCTAGTCTTTGCTCCAACGTCTGCATCCTTTTCTCTAGCTTTTCCCTGACTTCTTCCCATTTCCTCATTCCTTTCCTAAGTTCGGCCATTTCCTGCCTAATTTTTTTCCTTATTTCCTCTAACTTTTTCTCTTGCTTTTCTTCATACATCCCCATTACTTCTATCATCATTTTGCGCGTTTCTTTCAATATTTCCTTTTCCAACGGATCTTTAGCCTCAGCTCTGTCTCTATCTGTCCCCTCTCATCCTTCTCTACAAAACAATGTTTTTCCGGCGGCGATCTATACATTTTTGGATTTTTCAAGCTTGACTCTATATCTTCCTTGTCCTCACTACTTCCCCTCTCCCCTCTCTTCCTTTTGATAAATGCCTCCATCGATATTATTTTTCTCGATAAATAATACAATTTACCAATGTGAAGAGCGATAGACCGATTACCATTGAAGAACATAATTACCATTGTTTTTAAAAATACTGATTAACAAATGCATCGTTTAAACTTTTCTTACTTACACGGTATTCTCTGAAAAATCACCTGTTACGAGAAAAAGAACCTCATTAGTTAAAGGAGCCAAAAACAGTGATTATATTCATAAAAATTGGTATTTTAGAATAAAACTCGAAAATATGTATTCAAACTATTCATAATGCGAGCTTGAATTGTCAATGTTATACATACTAATATTCTAGTATGGTTAAAAATCTATTCAACAACGTTGATTTCGAATGACAGTTAATACAGATCACCATTTTTTAGTAAAATTTTTTTATAAAATATCTCGTAACGCTCTTTATTAGTTTATCATACTATAAAATGAGAGTATATTTTGAAACGCTACAGTCAAAATTAAATGAACCTTTAAAAAAATAATTTTTCCGAGCAATTATTTTAATCCTGCGATCCCAAAATCTTGAAAAATCAGAGATATCAATTTAAGATTGTAGATCTCTCACTACTAGATGGATTTCATAAAATTTCTCAAGGCACTTTTCAAGATTCGCGAAGATTTTTGGAGATTTAAAAGATTCTCGAGATTTTAGATGAGATTTTTCATTTTTCATTTTGAATCCATCACAGAAAAACGCCGATTCTCAAAAGTACATTGATTCGGTGTTGGTTTGAGTTGCAGCAAAAATAAGACACAGGAGAATGATAATGCAACTTTCTTTATGCTACGTTTTCACACTTGAAGTATTCTCATTTTGAGAAAAAAAACATCTTATTTCGAGAATATAAGAAATAAGCTGCAACAAAAATGATTTCACTGTTTTTCTGTGATAGTGAATTTGAACAATATTTCCGAAATGAATAGCTCCTTAAATTTCTCACATATTTTAAAATATTTTAATCTGTCCTGTAAATATTTCAAAAACATTTTTGAAATTTTTTGTTTTATTGTAGTCGCATGTCTTGTCATGCGACTTTCAACATGTAAAATTCATACCATTCACAAATATATTTTTTGATCTCTCAGTTTTATAAGAAACGTTTCACACGTTATCCTTAATTGAACAAATATATTGTAGGCGGTTTGGAATTTTGTTTGTTTACGAAAATCTCTTTTTCGAAAATATTTAACTTCTTGGAAATCACTTTTATACGAATAAGACGAACGTCACACAAAAACGTTCTCAAACGCATTTTAATATATTGTGCCCACTCAGGTGTGCCCTAGTGGGGTGATTAAAAAAAAAGACAAGTTCATGTTTTTGTAATCGCTCTCCACTGACCGCGTAATGTTCCATTTGGTCAAAAAATAATTTTATTTTTATTTTTGAAAGAAGATTATTAAAAAACCCGATGCACGATTCACACACTTCATTAACGTTAATTTCTGTAACAAAAAGCAGTAAAACATGTAGCATCATACCAGATTTTGAGAACACAAAAAATTCGACTAAAAAACTGCCATTTATGAAGTATAGTTTCTCATAAATTAATTTTTGCCTGAAATTAACCGAAATTCAAATTTTTCATCGTTTCAGGTATGTTTAGGATCCTAAAGCTGCGGTTTAATCTTCTCTTGAAAATAAAATAAAATTATGCAATTATTTTTAACAAATGTGGAACAAGATTCAAGGGTTAGTGAAAAAACCTATGCATGTTGCATAGGTGTTCCTATATATCTTTCATAATTAAATATAATGTAGATTATAGATGTCCTTAAGAAATATATAGGCGTCTCAAAAACATGATATTTTTTAAACAGAAATATATTTAAGAGAAATGTGAAAAGAAGTTATAGAAAACTATATTACTGTACCAACACATGTCAGTCAACCATTGTCTGAAACGGCATTTTAAAACTTATTCCAAAACTTTCTATACGGTTTTATATAATAATAATTTCTCAATATAAATAATTGTGATTTTTTGTAATTACTTGGCCAAATTTGATTTCGGAAACCCACGTAATTCTACTTGATAGATTTCAGGCATCGGATATGTTTTTATGAGAATTAATGTTTATTCTTCACCAGTGGTGGAAATTTTTGTAGCGACGCAGTTTCTGCTATCATGGCAAAGATTAATGCTATTCAAATAGACTCATTATCATCTCAAGTTTTGAATACAAACTCAATTAGATATTTTTACAAGGTTTCACGCTAAATTATATCAATATTCGGAATTCGGTGCGACGCGTAAAGTAAATATCACTGACAAAGGAACGTGACATGTGAGTCATTAGGGTACATAATATAAAGAGTCGAATAATCTAGAAGAAAAGATGAGATAGCGACTAGTATATATAATACCGAAATAACTTGCTGATTAATCATTAGTTCAAGTACGATAACGAATTTATCCGAACATCTGGTTCTTCTAACTTGAAAAAAATGAAGGTCGTTGGTACCCTCGCCGTTTTTGTAACGGTGCTCTGTTATCCTCTTGGTAAATACATATAATATTATTATATAATTATATATAGGTGAAATATCATGTCCACATAGGATTATAAAGCGTATTTTGTTCATCAATATCCTATATGCATATTATTTTTACTTTAATCCGCAAAAAAATAAATTCGATTAAATATGAGTAAAGGTCATCCAGTAACGTGTACCTGACAACCTTTTTTTAAATGTATGGCGCTATATCTTTCAAAAGACAGCTTAGGATCTAATTGTTAAGCACACCTTTTTATAAATTAATTTCAGAGTTACATAATAAAGGGTCTTCCTTGTTTCAAGATATAGTTTGAGAGTTGTAACCATTTTCTAAGTGTCATATGTTTCGAAATGTTAGAAAATTCTTGAAAATCACATGCTAATTGTTTGGATCGCTTGAATTCATTAACATCTTTGGAAATCCCGTCACATTTTTTAAACGAAGTGTCTAGACTCACCAAAAATATTTTTGCTACGCTGACCAAATTTCGGTGAACCTAGCCACCCTTTTTCAGCTTCCCTAAAATATTTTTTAAATCCTTCGAATTATTTTTGAATCCCTTGAAAATTTCCAATGCTTTTAGAAATTCCTTACAGTTTTTAAAGTGCCCTTAAAAGTTTTTTAATTCTTTTAAAGCCCTTTAAATTATTGAAAATTGCTTATAATCTCTTAAAACACCCGAAAATATTTCAAATTCTTTGAAAACATTCAATTTATTCAAATCTGTTGTAAATTTCTAAGAATATTTTAAAATATGTTATGGCTACGAATTAGTCCGGAAGCCAGGAAACGTTTGGTCCGCGATAATAAGTCCCCGAAATTTTTGTAATAGATATTTTGCAGAATGATCTCCTGAATCCGACAGTATGAGCTGCTTTCGCTTTTTTGTTAAAAATTCATAGTGTCGGTTTAAAAATTCAACTTTTTTGTGGAAAATTCATGTATTTCGTTGAAAATTCGTTTATTTGGGTAGAAAATAATTCTTCTTTTTTTTTAAATTAATCTTATTGACTGTGGATTTAATTATTTTGAATTTAATTTAATCGATAATTCAACTATTTTGGTGGAAAATTCAACTATTTTGTTGAAGAATAAAATATTTATTTGAAAAATTAACCACTTGGTAGGAGATTAACTTTTTGTTGAAAATCCATTGTATCGGTCTTTTGTTGAAAATTTGTCTTTTTGGGTAGAAAGTTATTCTTCTTTTTAGAAAATTAATCTTATGGGCTGTGAATTTAAGTACTTTGTTAAAAATTCGTCTTTTTTTAATTCACTTTGGTAGAAAATTTGTTTCTTTTTTGCTGGAAATTAATTTTTTGAATTGAAAATTTCACTATTCCATTTCTGTTTAAAAACTTGTGTATGTGTTTTTTTTTAAATTCAAGTATTTTGGTAGAAAATTCAGCTGTTCAGTTTTGGGTTGAAATTTCAATTTTTTTGTGAAACATTGTGTATTTTGTTGAAAATTCGCCGTTTTTGGTATAAGATTAATCTTCTTCTTCAAAAATTCATCTTTTTCGCGGTGGATTCAACTATTTTCTTAAAAACTGGTCTTTTGTAGCTCAATTAAACTGGTAAAAATCTCTTTTTTTCGTATTGAAAATTAAATTTTTTAGCTGATGTTTTTCCGAAAATTCAACTATTTGGTTAAAACTTAAATTATTGATTTGAAAAATTAACCACTTCGTAGAAGATTTATTTTTTTTTCTTGAAAATCCATAGTGTCGGGTGGAAAATTCAATTGTTTTGTGGAAAATTCATCTATTTTGTTGAAAATTCATCTTTTTGAGCAGAAAATTAATCTTCTGTTTTGAAAAATTATCATTTTGGTTGACAATTCAACCATTCTGTTAACAAAACAATGTGTGGCAGTGAGGCCACACGGCAGGAGTGAAACTTTCAATGATTAACTTTGGAATTTTTCGTGAGGAATAATCATGAGTTTTGAGGAGATTGCATAGTAAGAGAGTGTAGAGTGAAAGAGAGAGAGAGAGAGGGAGCATATACAGGCTTTGTTTAATGTGGCCGTAGTGGGGATATCGAAGAGGAGTCTTTAGAGCTATTGCGAATGGCCGAATAAAAGGGAGACGCGAATAAAGAGAGAATGTGTAGAGAGTATACTTGTAAGAGAGAGACAGTGAGATATGTATGGAATCCGTTCGTTCGTTCGGTTACTTTTTTCAATT
Source organism: Andricus curvator (assembly GCA_932195095.1). Lineage (NCBI taxonomy): Eukaryota > Metazoa > Arthropoda > Insecta > Hymenoptera > Cynipidae > Andricus > Andricus curvator. The sequence goes on from CAKNYM010050958.1 coordinate 20,283, forward strand.
CACTTCCGTCCCAATAGAAGTTTCACTTCAAAAATTGGCGATTTTAGTTGAATCAAGCCCTAAAGGTCGTGCGGGGTTTCTCACACCCCACGGAATTTTCGATTTTTTCCGATTGTTTACGTTTTTTTCAAGTATTTTTTTCGGATAGTTAAATTATAACTGAGGATTTGGAGATAATTTTTTATTCTTTATTGTTTCAACATCACTCACGATTTTTTTCAGCCAAAAATATTTGAAGGTGTATTTGGAGGTGTGAAAATTTGTTTTACTTGTTGAAAATTAATTTTTCAAACTGCAAAGTTGCTGTTGAGTTATCTTTTTTAGTTTAGGATTCAACTGTTTTGATGAAAATTCGTCTTTTTGGATCGAGAATTCATAGATTCATACACGAAATAAGCAATATTAAATCTTTCGTTGAAAATTAAACTTTTTTTAGTCTTCTTTGTGGTCATAAATTCTACTTACTATAGAACAACTCATTAGAAATGCGAAAAAACGCAAAATAAATGTGAAATGCTACAAAATAAAATCAAAAAAATATTTTTACGCAAATGTGTGCTGATTAAAACAGGGGACGATTACAGGAAGAAAGTCCAAGAACAATTTTGCTAAAATACAAGACAAGAATCTGCTCAAGTATTTGAAATATGATTATTCAAAGTATGACTTACAAATTTCGTCTTAAACATACCCGTATTGACCCTATATTAAGTAACTACAAGATTTATTTTCCTTAAAACCTTTCTCCCGTTGTTTCAGTTACCTCCTCTCAAGAGCCTGTTAATTGGAATCCCCACGCTGAGATCTATACATTTAGTTATCCATTTAAAGCTGATCAAAAAATCTGCTACATGAACGAATATGGCAACATTTGGCCACTGAGTGATTACAAAATCGTATTAACGAGGGGTGACGTCGTGTATGGATGGGGCGATGGAGAAAGACGTGTTCATGCATTTCGTTATTGTGATGGCACTCCGTTTGTAGTAGATGATGATGTTAAAAAACGAATTACTGTAGAAGAATTTGGGAAATATGGTATAACAGAATGGGGAACACCATTATCAGGTCCTCAGCATCATTGGTCACCACCACAGTCACCCTCACGATCACGGTCACCGTCACCAACACGTCAGCTTGCAAAGCTCAGAATTTCTTCACGCTAAAATACAATTCCGCTTGTAATTCGAAGACGAATAAATACGTTACAAGCAATTACATTACACCAAAAAGTGACTTCATTATGATTCTCAATACATATAATAGTAATAGGGGAAACTATGCTAGAGTATTGTTGCTTTTCATGTTTCTAGGAAGAAATATCGAGGTACGTTTCCTAATCACTCTCGATTTCCAAATAGGTCATCGTTATCATTAGGTTAGTAGAAGAAAAACTGATAACATCTATAGTTATTGAATTTTATCTGCAAAAACCGATTCCATCAAATTTATTGATATATATTTATATTACTGTTCATTGTTCACATTCTGAGATGAAAGTCATGTAATTGGTTATAATGCCAGGAATCAGTTTTTCTTATCTCTGACATTTATTCCTTTTCATATCTCGAAAACATTTCTTATAGTTGTGTTAAATATTGTGCCAAATATTGTGGTCACCGTTTTAAAAACAAATTTTTTTTACTTGTTCCAATAAATTCGAGTGACGTTCGAGTGCATAGTTTCGCCTATCTAATGATCAAAAACCTGCTTTCAACGTTTTATTTGAACTTCATATGAAAAATTGTATTTTTCAATTAGGAAGATATACCATTGGAAGTAATAAAGAGGTATATCACGATAGAAACATGTGCTATTATTTCTTGCCATAGAACTGACTATAGAAAAATTTTCACCTGTGGGGGGGGGGGACGTTTAGGGAAAAACGTTACGTATTTTATGAATGGCATTTCCATTATTAGATAGTACTTGATAAGAGGATCAAAATCTTTTGAACAACTATCCCTCCAGAGGCTTTGGTTTTTAACATATGATATTATTAACAAATAAAAATGAGTAGATGTCATTTTTCGGATTTCGCAATGTTTACTTTATTTAAATCTATAGTTCTTGTATGAAAAGCAATGAAAATTAATGCTTGATTATAAGTAATTGAAAATAAGTGTGATTAGGCAATTGTTTAAACAATTCTTGTAAAGAAAGTCACAATTTCATTAGTTTTCAATTAATATCATTAAATGTTGTTTACAGAATAAGCTAAAGATGTCTATCTGATTACTCTTTATTTTTATGTTTTTCAAACCTATAATAATTCTTTATTATATAAACAATTTTTATAAAAAATGCACAGTTGATTTGTTTTTTAACGAATAGGCTCAATATTTTTAATGGAATCAACTACAAATACCTTTCCAATTACTTTTTGCACTGCTACTTTGGAAACTGGCAATAATAATTACTTACTTAAACAATTTTTATAGGCAAATGTACAGCAGTTGAAAACTAGTTTTTTTTCGTTCAATTCAACAAGTTGAAAATTCCTCCTTTCATAGAAAATTCATCTTTCATGGTAGACAAATCATCTTTGTTGGTTGAAAATGAAATTTTTTGTTGAAAATTGAAGTTTTGGGGTTGAAAATTCAAATTTTCTAGTCGAAAATGCAACGGTTTTGAAGATAATTCGCCTTTTTCTGTTCAAAATTCATGATGCGCGAAGAAAAGTTGCCTGTCAATGCCACATTGTCATGAACTTAATATTTCATTGGGAGAGAGATGTCCGGGGAAGGCTTGCCCGTCGATGCCAAAGTCTCATGGTCTCAGTAGTTCACTGGGGAAGTGATACTCATGGAAGCCTTGCTTGGCGACGCGACAAGGTCGTCGTATTTATAATTCTTTGGAGAACGCATGCCGAGGGAATTCTTACCTGTCGATACCACAGTTTCATAGTTTTAATATTTCACTGGGGAAGAGATGTTCGGGCAAGGCTTGCCTGAGGAAGACTTGTCTTAATATTTTACTGGGGAAGCGATGCTTGGGGAAGTCTTGCCACTTGAGGCCACAGTGTCATGTTCTTGAAGTTTGACTGGGGAAGTGATACCCGGGGAAGGCTTGCCTGTCGATACCACAGTCTCATGGTTTTGATATTTCACTGGGGAAGAGATGCGCGGGGAAGGCTTGCCTGGGGAAGACTTTTTCATGGATGCCATAGTCTCTTGGTGTTAATATTTTACTGGGGAAGAGATGCCTGGGAGAAGCTTGCCTGGGCAAGACTTGTTCATGGATGCCATAGTCTCTTGGTGTTAATATTTTACTGGGGAAGAGATGCCTGGGAAAGGTTTGCCTGGGGAAGACTTGTTCATGGATGCCATAGTTTCTTGGTCTCAATATTTCGCTGTGAAAGCAATGTCCGGGAAGGCTTACCATTTGAGGGAACAGTGCCATGTTTTTAATATTTGACTGGGAAAATGATACCTGGGGTAGTCTTGCACAGGGAAGTCTTGCCTGCCTATGCTACAGTTTCATGATTTCAATATGTTACCGACAAAGAGATGCTCAGGAAAGGCTTGCCTGGGGAAGACTTGTCCATGAATGCTATAGTTTCTTGATCTTAATATGTTACTGGGGTAGTGATGCCCGGGGAAAGCTTGCCCATCGATGTCACGGTGTCATGTTCTCTATATTCGACTGGGGAAGTATTGCCCGGGAAAGGCTTGCCTTTCAATAACCCCTGTTTCGGGTTTATATTTTTTTACTGTGGAAGTGATGCCCGAGGAAGTTTTTCCCGGAAAAGACTTGCCCCTTGAGACAACAGTGTCATTTTCTTCAGACATGACTGGGGAAGTGATGCCTGAGTAAGGCTTGCCTGTGGAAGGCTGGCCATTCAAAAACCCCTGTTTCGGGTATTATTCATTATTTCACTGTGGAAGTGATGCCTAGGGAAGACTTGCCTATGGGAGCCTTTTACAGCAATAAGAAGAAAAGGTGTCTTGATTAGCCTTGCAATGGGGGAAGCGATGCCCGTGGAAGCCTCTATCTTGGTGAAAGTAATGCCTGGGGAAGCCACCATCTTGGTGAAAGAGATGTCTGGGGAAGTCGTTTGTTGGCAAAAAAGTACAGAGGAAACCTTGCCGTCTGTAGGTTTTTCTCACGCTCAATTTTACTCTTATCCTTTTCTTTCTAGGTCCAGGTCTCGTCACTGCACAGCACAGTTGGTATAAATATAGAATAATGTATTGACTTTTTAGCTTTATTTTATATATTTTTACTTCTGATAATAAGCCCTGCTCTACAAACAACCTTCTTACCCTTGTTTATACGCCTATCTAACTCCTCCACTATCTTTTCGTCACTAGTGGATAGGCTACCAAGATATACGTACTTATCAACTTGTTCTATTCTCTCATCATTGAGGACAATGTTGCATATTGTTTTCTCATTCTTTCCTTCAAAAACCATAATTTTTGTTTGATTAACGTTAATTTTGAGGCCCATGTTCTTCATGCTTGCATTTAGTTTGCTCAACATTCTTTGCAAGTCTTCAATTGACTCTGCCATAACAACCTTATCATCTGCGAAAGCTTACCCACGTACCCTTACTGTCCCGAGATCCACACCTTCTTTGTCGAAGATGGCCATGGTTAGACCTTTATCCATGAATATAATGAGTAGCCATGAAGACATAATGAATCCTTGTCTAACACCTTGCATAATATATAGTGATGCATGTCGATCATTTTTTGACAAAATCGAGATTTGCTTGAAACATAGTTAGATGGAATTGAAATGTAATGGAAATCAAGAATTTTTAATGAAAAAAGTCGATCGAGACGAGACGATCATCTCGACTTGAGTGACCGTTCGTCTCGATGTGATGAGTATGTTGTTCAAGGTTTTAATTTAATCTGACGAGATTTTGGAAAAAATTTTAAATGATCGACATGCATCACTAATAATATAGAACCATTCACTCAGTTTCCCATTAATTCTAACACTCGCTTTGCTTCCAGAAAATATTGTATTTATTGCTTGTAGGTGCCATCCATTGACTCTCAGGACTTCCTAAAATTTACTTTTATCCACTTTGTCAAACGGTTTTTCTATGTCCGCAAATGCACAGAAAACTTTTTTTCTTACTCTCAAACTTTTTTCTGTGTACTTTCCTAAGCTAAATATTAGATCCGCACATGCTCCTCCTGGCATAAATCCACTTCGGACTTTTCAAATATCTTCTTCTGTTATTTTCAATTCCCTATGAATAATTCATAAATTTAGGTAAGAAAACCTAATAAATACGACATCTTCCAGACTAACAGTTTGAATTTATTTGAAAAAGAAAAAACGAATCGATTACGTTTCGGAAACACATCTGGTTTCCCTCATCAGATCTGTATAAAAAACATATTTAATTGTGAGATCGAAGCAATATAATGTCATAATTAGAATATATATAAAATATAACAGAGGAATACCTTAAATAGTTCAATAAGGTTGTATGCAAATTTCCTGATGTGTGAGTTCCATGTATTTAAATAAAAAAACTTTTTAGGTACAGCTGGAGCAACATATACTAGGTTAGGTTCGAAATAAGTAAATAATGTAACCGAAGTGTAACCGAAAATTTAATGGGGGAATAAGTGAGAAATTAATGCCATACCTGTAGAAAGATTTGTATGTTGGTATGTATGTAATGAAAATATTGCTTAAACTGTGATAAAAGGCAATACATTTTTTGTGAAGACGGAGCGGTATGCCCCGTCTCCATCTTGGAAACTTTGTGAACACACACATTAAGAATTACAATGTAACACATCGGAGAGCAATACATAGGAGTAAGGAGGGTCAACGTCAGTCACAAATCCAATGCACTATTTTTGTGACAGTTTTTGAAGTTTTTTTCCGATAATCATAATTATAAGTACGTTTTAATTGAAATTAAAAATATTCATGTTTGAGATGAATGTGGAGAAAATCTGTTATTTAGATATAAACTCAACAATATTATTATAAGAAGTACTAAAATAATCTAAATCGGTAACTAAATTCATACAAGTTGCACCTTCTTTTTGAATAAAAACCATGTCAGGAAAGGCACGTTTATACTCATTAGGTTCAATTTGTAAAATTTCTACCTCATTCCATTTTATAAAACTGGAGTCGCATCGGTGTTCTTTTGTTAAGTGTTGTCTTATAGCCTTATGATATTTTTCATCTAATCTGATGTTATTCTTATGTTTTTTCACTCTGATTCGTAGCGGACGTTTTGACTGGCCAAGCTAAGTTTTTCCGCAAACACATGATATTCTGTATATGTATAACATTACATGGGTCCAAAGTATCGAGTCTGTCTTTCCCTAATTTAACAAATTTGTCAAGTTTAGTATCGACTCTAAGAACAGTTCTCACATTATCATTTTCATGTAGAATTATTCTTATGATATGTGAGATTTGGCCTAGAAAGGAAATTGAGTAGTAATAGTAATAGTTGGATAGCTATTACAGAATAACAGTTTTTTGATCAGTTCTAAATTTTCTGAGTGAAAAGAAACGTCTGCTAAAAGAATGGCAGAATCAACAAGATTTTTGACAATGTGTGTATAAGAGGGGATGGTTGCGACAAGCAAGGTTGGGGAAGAAGTGTCGATGGGGAAGAGGGTGACCTGGACGAGGGAGGCGATAGAGAAGTATCAGGAGCAGTTAGGAAAGGTACGCTGGGAAGGGGAGTCGGTGGAAGAGATATGTGAGAATCCAAAAGAGAAATTGAAAGGGTGAAGGAATGCTGAAGCCGTGGTGGAATAGAGAATGTAAAAAGATGAAAAGAAGGGTAAAAAGAATGTACACGAAGTGGAAAGAGGGAACTGCGAAAAGGCAGGAGTACGTAGAAATGAGGAAGGAGTTTAGGTTGATGTGTAAGAAGAAAGATCAGGAAAAAGAAAATGATCAAAGTTGAGAAGTGTTAATACAGAAGGGGACGCGTGGAAGATAATGTATAGGTTTAGGAAACGTAGGGTGGAGATAAGCTAGAAGATAGGGAGTGAGGTGTGGAGGGAGTTTGTTAAAGAATCGTTTCAGGGTTCAGATTCACGGAGAGTGATGAGTCTGAAATACGAAAGTGATACTCATACTTATTTAGTTATTATTAAATTGTAAAGTTGCACCCTACAAAAAAAATCGGGAATCATCAGGAAAAAGTCAGGATTTTTGACCATTTATGATCACTTTTGTTATGTTTCTCGATTGAATTCGTCAGGAAATATCAAAAATCGTAGAAAAATGTTCAGAAATCGTCAGAGCTTGGGTTAGTCAGAGCTTGGCTTCTTGAATTTCTGTCCCTGTTTCGGAAAATTTAGAAAAGGTTTCTGCATAAAGCTTTAGTAACGCGCTTTAAAAAATTCTCCAGAAATTTCTAACAGTGATAAATGATGCATTAACTTCGGATTTAGGAAACTTACATGAGTATTGTATTAATCGTGGACATTTTCTAAAATATGTCCATTGATTGAAATTCTTGATATATTTTGAGGCTAGCAATATTATTTGAAATTAAAAAGATGTACGTGAGACATACTATTTTTCGGAAATGGTATCATTCACGTATATTATCTCAAGCAAAAATGCTTTTATCTCAGAATCTGAATTAGGAGTTAGTACTTGACATCCTGAAAAAATATGCGATATATTTCAAAACTACAGTCTGAAATACACATTAAAGAAGTAAAAACTTCAATTGTGTCGAAATGACCCATTTGTTTAAGGATAATTTAGGGTAATTTTTAAGTCTTTTGACGGAGTGGGAGATGTCCAAAGATCGATTTCAATCCTGAAGGCTTATTAACTTGCTCGCCTAAATTTATATTATGTTATAATTAAAAAAATTTGTTTCCAATTTATATGGACCATATATATGCTTACATATGTCGCAATGAAAAGATGAAGATAATGTTGGAAGACTCAATTACCTGTTTCTTGAGCTAACATGTTACATTAAGCAAACAATACATTAAGTATTGTTTGCTTAATATCTTAGCCAACAAAATAGAATTTTATTCGATATTATCATGAGTTATGAGTTAAAAAATATTTTATAAAAAATATGTTCATAGCCGAAAAGAAATAAGTAGCTGTCACAAACAATAAGTTTTTAATGCTTGGGGGCGATGACGTAACTTTTTTACTTTCACTTCCGCTTCAGCTTTTCGAAATTCACATTCACTGATCTCTTAGTTCTATATTTTCATACTTTTTTAGGTAATCTTTAATTGAAAAAATGTATTTTACGTTTTGTGGAAAATTCATCTATTTTGTTGGAAATTCGTCTTTGTTGGTATAAAATTAATCTTCTCTTTCAAAAATTCTTCTTTCTTTTTTCTCTGTTGAAAATTAAGTTTTTTAACTGAAATCCAGGTTTGGTTTAAAGTTTTTTTTTGTTTGTTGAAAATTCAACTATTTGGTTAGAAATTTAACTATTTTGGTAGAAAATCCAACCATTTGGTTAAAAATTAAATTATGGATTTGGAAAATTAACTAATTTGTAGAAAGTTCATTTTTCTGTTGAAAATTCAGAGTCGGATAGAAAATTCTGCTGTTTAATGGCAAATTCATGTAGCTTGTTGAAAATTCGTCTTTTTGAACAAAAAATCAATCTTCTTTCTTGTTGAAAATCCATTGTTCCGGGTACTAAATTCAACTTTTTTGTATAAAATCCATGTATTTTGTTGCAAATTCGTCTTTTTGGGTAGAAGTGTAATGTTCTTTTTTTTTAAATTGATCTTACTGGCTGTGCATTTAACTATTTTGTTGAAAGGTCGTTTTTTTCGGTTCAATCTAATTGAAAGAAAATTAATTTTTTTGTTGAAAATTAATGTTTGTAAGTGAAAATGTAACTTATGCATTTTTGCTTGAAAACTTATATTTTTTAATTGATAATTCAACTATTTGGGTAGAAAATTCAACTATTTTATTATGAATCAAAATATTTATTCGAAAAATAAACTTATTGGTAAAAGATCAACATTTTTGTTGAATATCCATAGTGTCGGATAGAAAATTAAACTTTTTTGTGCAAAAATCATGCATTTTGTTGAAAATTTGGCTTTTTGAATAGAAACTCAATTTTCTTCTTTGGAAATAATTCTTATTGGCTGTGGATTTAACTTTTTTGTTAAAAATGTGTCTTTTTTCATTCAATTTGACTGGTAGAAAATTCTTTTTTTTTTGTTGAAAATTAATTTTTTTAACTGAAAATGTCACTATTCCAATTTTGGTTGAAGACTTATGTTTATTTTTTTTTAATTCGACTATTTGGTTGAAAATTCAATTATTTTGCTAAAAAATTGATTCATTCGGTAAGAAATTGATTGATTGATTTGAAGAATTAACTTCTTCGTAGAAAATTTACTTTTCTGTTGAATATTCATAGTATCGGGTGGAAAATTCAACTTCTTTGTGTAAAATTCGTTTATTTTGTTGAAAATTTAGCCTTTTGAGCAGTAAATTAATTTTATATTCTAAAAAATCATCATTTTGGTTGAGGATTCAACTATTTTGTCATAAATTCGTGTCTTTTAGTTAAATTCAACCAGTCGAGCATTCGTTTTTTGCAGAAAATTAATTTTTCAAACTGAAAATGAAACTATTCTATTTTTGGTTGAAAACTTATCCTTTCTAGTTGAAAATTGAACTATTTGCTTGAAAATTCATCTTTCATGCTTGAAAATTACCTTCATAGTGAAAATTCAGCGTTTCTTCTTAATTTAGCTATTTTGTTGGGTTATCTTTTTTAGTCGAAAATTTGACTGTTTTGTTGGAAATTTAACTATTTCTTATATCTTCTTTGTGGTCAAAAATTATACTCATTATAGAACAATTAATTAGAAATGCGAAAAAAAGAAATATAACTACGGTAGTCCATGAGGAGGGATGGGGGGTCAAAAATATCTCAAAATTGGTAACGCAGTTTATGTATGACCCGTTACCAACATGTTACTCGTCGGGCAGGTAACGGATAAAAGAAGCCTCCCAAGTAAACTACGGCGATTATCTCGTTACCCGCTAGGAAACTGACATACAAGTAACAATAGGGTCATCCACTAATTCATTTTTATTTTTGCATACTAAAGTATATGCTCCAAAATCACTAATAATACAGCATAGTGTGAAAAAAAAAACTTTTTTCGAATTTATATTTGAAAAAGACAAATTTGCAATCATTTAAAATTTCTATTTCTGTCGCGCCCATTCCCCCATCTTGATGTGAAGTAGCACGCCGTCAAAGGCTTGTAAATAAGCCGGGCGATTCAAGTTTTTTGCATAAAAATGCACACAAAAACAGCGCTATTATGGGTGTTTCGTGCCTCAATGCAAGAGCACGTCTGTCAAAAATCCAGGAAAATTTTTCATATTTATACCCAAACGTAAGGAACAAAAAAATGATACAATATTGTTCAACGTCAAATGTGCCCTACCACATCTTTAACGTCAATAGTATATTGTTGCGAAGATCATTTCAACAATAAGTAAATATTTTTATTTTGAATAGACAAAAAAATATAAAATGTATTCTTTAATGGCCTAAAACTCATAATAGACTTTTGTTCAACGGTGTTATATATATGGGGTGCCGGGATGTATGTCAGCTGTAACCTGGCCAAATCAAATCGTTTATTTCCGCAACAAACATAATAAAAAAGAAGTATTTATAAAAGTAATTATGCATCTTATAATCATGAATTTTATAACAATTTTATAGAAGTATTTATAAAAGCATCTATAAAAAAGTGAGGTTAAGTTTCCTGGATGCAATATTGCCAATATTGCATGTATGGGTAATTGTCAAATTGTAGGAAACTTTTAGCACCTACAGTGGCAATCACATTATTATTAGGAATTAGATATTTTATAACAGAAAATGATCTTATCACATCTACAAATTTCTAATCCAAAAGGGGCAGTTCTGAAAATAAGAAATAATAATGAAATTCGTACATGAAATACGAAAAGTGGATTTGAGGTTAGGAGATTGATGAAAGAGAGCGCGAGCTTTTAAAAAGTTCAAAAGTGAATAATGTAACGCATGTCATTTAGGAAAATCGAAATATTGAACTATTGTAGATAATTTTTACGAATATAAGTAAGGTGAAGTAATAAATTAAAAGTCTAATTGGTACTAATATTTTTTATTTCAATAAATACGTTTTAAAGTACAAAAATGGAATCAGCCTGACTGCAGTACAATCTATAATTAAAGATTCAACATTCACTGAAACTATTTGCATGATTTATTATGCAGTCTTTCAAATGTATTAAAATCTATTCATTACATAGTGTAACATACTAACTAATTAACTGAGTAATAAATTATGCTTCCATTTTTATCAAAATTTAAAATATGAACTCATGAAAATTCAACAGGTGTCAGGAAAACTGCATTAAATTACTTATTTTCTAAAATTTTTATATTAGAATCTCAGCACCGTTTATCTGTAATAACAAATCTACCTACCTGTGCTGTAATATAATTTCCAACACATCTCCTCCTTTCTAATTGACTTATTTAGCTCACTTTTTGAGATCTGTATATTAATAAATAGAGGTTAGGAAACAGTAAACAAACCGGCCCAACTGAAACACGCGCAAGCGCATATAAGCAGTCGTACGCTCTTCTATTGTACCTTACGGTAATGATGCGAGAAAAATAATTACGTTTAGCCTTTTTTCATATTTATAAAAAAAGAACAGAGTTTAATCATAAAAAGTCACCTACTTATGAATAAAAACACCGTTGAGCAAGTAACGGAATAGTTTTTATAATGTTTTTTCACTTCGAAACTGTTTTTTAGCGCACGTATGGGAATGACGTTTTTATTGTGGAAATGCACTTTTCAGTTTTAATATCAGATTTAGAAAAAAAAGAGTTAATATTTGAAGCTCAATTTTATAGAATCTTGTATTAAACGATCCGCTCAATATTTTTGTATTTATTACTCAACTGTAACTACAATATTTTACTAGAAAAAAGACGTGCGGTAATGACGTCTGAAATGACAAAAATCGAGGGACAGACTTTAGGGTTTTGACAATATTATTTATTCGACTTGAAACATATGCATACAGTAAATTTATGTTCATCTAAAGTATAAAAACTTGATACGTTAAGCGTTTTTCAGGTTACTGTCTAAAAAAAGGGAGAAAATCAGTTTATCCTTGTGCAAAGTGAGGTTGGGACGCCGTACGGTAATGACGTTTGGGGTGTTCTTATATGAAATTCAAGTAAATAGAAACAGAAATGAAAAAAAGAGCTGACCATTTTGTAGAGGATGATAATAAGTATTTGTTAAATTTAAAAAAAACAGTACGAGTTTCTAAGTTAATATTATATTACTGGGCGGGACTTCAATTCTGTCATCAATTTGACAATTACCCATATGTTACGATTCGCCTGAAGCAATTATCATTCTAAATTAATAAATTAAATAAATAAAAATAAATCTTTCAAAGGGTTAACGTCCTTCATCTCATCCCCTTTTTTCGCTTTTAGACTCCTAGAGTCTCAGGAACGTTGAAATTAGAGCACTTCACAAAAGAATCACTTGTCATAAGGGTAATCACTTTTGGACAATTATCCCAACTGGATTAACTGTATCCAGGCATACTGATACTACAGGAAAATAAACCCTTTTAGCCAAAAAACGTTGATGATTAATTATTTCGATTGTTTTTTTCAAACAGACCATGTATTTTCTTCAGCTTTGACGGCGCGTAACGTCAGACCATGTTTAGTTGAAAAAATCGACATTTTCGGTTGATATTTTGTTACTTTTTTATAAATTATTAAATAAACAAAATTAAGTTTCAATTTCACCTTTAAATTCTTTGGGAGTCAAAGGTTATAAAAAGCTTAACTGTAAGGCAAACAAAATTTGTGTGGATGACAATTAAATATGGTAAAATACCGATTTCAAAACACGCACCACACTTATCCCTAATTACAAAAAACCTGGAATTGTTAACACACTACCAAAGGAAACCAAAAATATATTTTTGCGAAAATTTTTGCCGATTAAAATAGGAAAAGATTGAAAGAAGAAAGTCCAGAAATGATTTTGCTAAAATACAAAACAATAATCTCCTCAAATATTTGAAATATCATTATTCAAAGTATGATTTCTAAATTTCGTCTTACACATACCCGTATTGACCCTATATTGAATATCTGCAAGATTTATTTTCTTTAAAACCTTTCTCTCGATGTTTCAGTTTCCTCCTTCCAAGCGCATGTTAACTGAAATCCTAATGCTGACCTCGAAACATATAGTTTTCCATTTGAACATGCTCATTAGTTTGACTACAGGAAATAAAATGGCCAAATATGTCTACTTACTGGTCATCGAACCGTATTATTGAGGGGTTAAGTCGTGCATGGATGGGGCGATGAAAAAAGACGTGTTCATGCATTTCGTTATTCTAATGGCGATCCGCTTGTAATAGAGCATGGGTTTCAACAGCGAATTACTGTAGAAGAATTAGGAAAGTATGGTATAATAGAATAAAAAACACCACCATCAAGTTGTCAGCATCATCGGTTACCATCAAGGTCACCCTCACGATCACCCCCACGGTCACGGTCACCAACACGAAGTCAGCTTGAACAATTCCCTCAGGCTAAAATAAAATTCCGCTTGTAATTCAAAGACGGATAAATACGTTACAAGCATCAAAATGACACCAAAAATTGATTTCACTATGTTTTTTAATATAATAGTGATAGGAGAAACTATGCTAGACTATGGTTGCTTTTAATGTTTTCAGGAAACAATGTCGAGGTACGTATTCTTACAACTCTCAATTTCCAAATAGGTCATCGCTTCTGGCTCATCATCAGGTCAGTAGAGGAAAAACTGATAACATCTTTAGTTATTGAATTTCATCTGCCAAAACCGATTCCACCAAATTCATTTATTTATTTATATTTATATTACAATTCATTGTTCACATTTTAAAATGGAAGCAAAAACGAATGCAAACATTTTCATGGCGTGTTTTGATTAAGAAAAAATCCTGAATGTTCCTCAAGGCCAGAGTTCGGCATTTTTCTATGAGAGAGCACATTCAGTCTATAATTTTACAATCTTCGATTGCGCTCGCTATAACGGATTTTGCTATGTATGGAACGAAACGATTGCAAAAAAAGGATCTACTGAGGTTGGTAGTTGTTTATTGCTTTTCATTTAGCACATGAATGAAATGGGAATTCAAGAATTCATATTCTACTCGGACAACTGCGAATCTCAAAATCGAAACAGGTTAGTGTTCGGAACTTACTTGTACGCTGCAGTCCAATTTGATGTCAAAATTATTCACCGCTTTCTGGAAAAGGGGCACACCCAAAACGAAGGCAATTCAGTTCATGCTGCGATTGAACGCAATAGTCGCTGACAAGGCATTTATTCCCAAGAAGAATGGTGCCATATAATTCGAACTGCTAGAACTGGAAAGCATCCTTACGTAGTAACAGAATTAACGCAAGACAGGTTCTTGATGTTGAGGCTACGATAAAGGGACAAAATTGGTTAAATGATGATCAAGGAGAAAAGATTTCATGGTCTAAAGATCGTAAGCTCACTCCAAAAACCCTTCAGTGGTAAAGTTTAGATACGATTTTGATCAAAATCAACGCTCGATTTACGTGAACACGTCTGCATGTGAAGTTAATCTAAAAAACTTAAAATTGGAGAAAGCATATAACTTCTGCATCCCCGTGCCTGCAGCAAAAGTCAACGACTTGTCAGCATTGTGTCGATGTGGAACTATCCCGTCCAAATGTCATACCTTCTATCATTTATTGGTACCGAATGATAAAGACGAAGAGAAGATCGAAAACGGCGAAAATGCAGAAGACTAAAAACGATGTATGTTGGATTGCTGAAATAATTTTTCAAATTTTTAAACTTATTATTTATTAATGGAGAAGACTAAAAGCGATGTATGTTGGATTGCTAAGATCGTTTTTTGAATTTATAAACTTTTTATTTGGTAAGGTTCAAGTTTGCCAACGGCGATACCACGCTGAAAACACCAGTTCTCGTAAGATCACTGAAGTTAAGCATTGTTGGGCGCGGTTAGTACTTGGATGGGTAACCATTCAGGAATACCTGCGTGCTGTTGGCCCGTCGTGGGTGTGGTGGGCCCACATTGGTAGTAAATATCCACCTAGAAACACTACCCGAATCGGGTAGTGAGGCAATGAACTTTCGAGTTCGAACTGCTAATCTATGTATGTATGTAAGGTTCAAGTTTAAGATCTTGTCTCTTTAATGTATCCAAAGATGATGTGACTGCACTCTTAATTTTTCTGTGTTAAAGAACTTCAACTGCTTTTGAAAAAAATGTAAGATTTTTTCGAGATACCTTCAGTCTTAACAAAAAGTACCAGCTGTTCGTTAATTATTATTTCCTTGCTTCAACGTGGGTATTATTTGGATACGAAGATTTAAATGACCGATCATTTTTCCAAAAAATATGCAGTAGAGGAGTTAAGAAGCTGCAATTACTATTCATGATGTATTTGTTATGATTGTCATCATATCTACCAACAAGTTTTTTTTTTTTAATCGTGTCATAGAATTATTTGACTGTTTAATGAGATTATTACTATGAGAATGGATCTTATACAATTTAAGCATCATCAACCTGTTTTTATGTATAAAAGTGTTGGTATTATTTCAGTTTTCTGCTTGATATAAGTTGTGAAGATAGTCTATTGTGAAACTCAACTTAACATGTTTTGTTTATAAAAGTCGTGTTCTACGATATTTATTCCAAGGTTTATGCTTTAGTTTATAAAAGTAGTCTTCAATAAGCCTACTTGTGAATAATACCAAAGCCATTTTAATTTAATGGACATTATCGTTTGTATTCGTAGGATATGCATTATATGAATAATATATAGTATTCGTTTTCTCCAATTAACTATTTTTTGTGAGCCTCTTATTTTCGTGATTCTTAATTTATTTGTATCTTTGCAAATGAAACGCATTACAGCGTCATTGAGTGATAAGTCAAATACGGTTCGATTGAAACGACTTCAGCCTGAAAGTGGCATCAACAAGAATCTTCACTGATGCCGTTTTTCACAAAATCAATTTTGAACTTAGAAAAATTGTAATTTCTCGTTTTTCTCGAAAACGAAGCGAGATGGCAATAAAAGTCTAGAAAGCAAACTGGTTCCTCCGAAAAGCTGCTATAAAAAGACAGCATTACTATTTTTTGAACTCCGTTTTTATAAAAAACTTTATTTTTTGATTTTAAGAAGTAAAAATGATTTTGATTTTATATTCCAAGGATAGTTCTTTTACTTAAAAAAATTTCAATGTTTATTTCTGTCTGTTTGGAGAAAGGAAAAACTATCCTAGAGTTATTTGAATCTTATCTTACCTGTTTTAATCTTTTCTGTCGAATAAAACTGTGAAAACCCCCATTTTCATCTCTTAATATAGAAAAATCAAGTTTTCAAAATAAAGAAAGTGAGTTTAAAGAATAGTAAGGGTGTGTTTTTCTATAAATTTTTCCACTGAACAATTCTGCTCTCTTCACATTTTCATATCTCGTTTCCTTTTCATGAAAAACTGGAAATGAAGATTCAACAAAATTAAAAATGAATTTTTTAAAAAACGTCCTGGGTGAAGATTTTGTTTCTCATCAAAAGATAGTTGTAAGATATCTCATATAAAAATAAATGAAGAAAAACATTCCTGGTGTTCGCATCTTTATGGGTTAAAGTAATTTCAACCGAACCATACAGAGTAATCATTTTTATGGATATGAAAATGATCTTCTGCTGCCAAACTACAAGTTTGACAACAAGATAGATTGATAAAAACTAAAGAAGATCAGAAAACTACCTGCTTTGAAAATTTGTATTTTGTGGGTTACAAAAACAAGAAAAAAATGACAATATTAACAATTATGTACATTATTTACAACGTTAAGAAATGTATTTTCTTATTCCAGTCAAACTAAAAAAATTAAGATTACCTTCATAATTACTGTACGTATCTTGCAATTTTATTCAGTGAAATATTTGTTTATGAGGTACATGATAATCTACTACTTAAGGGTATAATATACAACCCATACAGGTATCAGTAAATTAACAAAATAAAAGTGTTCTAATTTTTTTTTGAATAACTAAATTTCTTAACAGGAAATGCAAAGCAAAATAAAAAAATACTTGAAGAAAGAAGGAATGAAGTGAAGGCTATTTAAATAATATTATCAGGGTATATAAGAGTTGAACAATTTATCTCATCAATACTTTTTTGCAAGGAATTCAATATATTGAAACGAACACAAAATAAATACAATATCGGAATTAAACATTCAAATTTTATTTTCCAACCAGTTTGAATACAAATTTGTTTCTCGTAGTTGAAAATTTTTAAACTCAAAACTTTATTTGAATATTTAAAAAGTTATAAACTTTTTAATTGTTGCGTCTATTTCAGGGAAATACAGTTATATGCTTAAAATACTTTTTAGCTAGAAAATGAAGGTTTTTGCGTATTTCACGTCTTGTATAGTACCAATCTATTTTTAAAAGAATACTATAAAATCATTAAATTTACATTTTGTCGCTTTAAAATTTTTATTGACTATAAAAACTTATTATCCTCAAAATATATTCGCATGAATTTAAATTCCGTTGTTTAAAAAAATATTTTAAAGTAACAGTATCAAATATTTTAATTGACTTAAAAGTTAGTACATCATTGTTTTTCAGTATGAACTATGTGGCACGCATGATATAAAGATTTTTGAAAATTGTAAATCTTTTCGAAAAAAATTGAAAATGGGTTACATTTTGATTTAGTTTTCTATTTTATTTTCATTAAATTCGTAGGTAAAATTACTATAGAGAATAATTTTTGAATCACAAAATGTCAATACATAGGAGAGCAAAATGTTCATTTCATCAATTTTATCTATGTCAAAAGAACAGTCTAAGATTACAAGACCTAACCTCCACAGAAGCATCACAATTTGAAAACTATAAAATTTTAAAAAGTTTTTCATAGGTTCAAAAACGATTACGTAACGCTTTTAATGCACGTGCTCATAAAAAATCAAAGAGCCAAAAATGTTTTAAATACTTCCACAATTAATCAAAAAATTGTTTTAAAAATATTGAAATTTTAAACCTTTTGATTTCCTAAATGTAACTTGGAAATCCGCATGGCTCTACTTCAAAAGATTTCAAATTAAAGTTGTTTAATTTTGAGTAAAGTGTTTCTCCAGACTTTTAAGGAATATAATACATGATTTTGATACAATTGAAAAAAATGTCTCCGTCAATAGTAAAAGCCGTCCAATTCGATGAAGAGGAATTTTGTGTCCTTACTTATATCCGAAGTCTCGTATTATTCCGCCAGATAAATCCACCTTTAGTATCGATGTATACGCGAGACAAGTGCCTCAAGAAATACCCATCTATCAACTTTTCTTTTTTACTTTTCCTTACTTTTAGCAAAACGTCGACGTCGCACCATCGGCTTTTCTTCCTCAATATAAAAAGTGACGTCTCACGAAGGCAAGTAAATTACTCCATTTTCCATTCACGGAACAAAAATAAAATTTCAAGTTACAGAAATTTACGGTACTGTTAGAGTCTTTCCTCTTTAATATTATTGTAATTGTAATAGAATATATATTCTGTAGCTAAAAATAATTTGTAAAATTAATTAATAAATGGAGAATTAAATAGTTTCTAAATCTTAATGTTAGAAGAAAGCATCTCATAACTGATAATACTAACATTGCTAGGCTTTATGGTCTTCCTAAGATCCATAAACAAAATTATTCTCTTAGACCAGTTATTTCTTCTATACTCCTACATATGTTTTAGGCAAAACATTGAACAGGATAATTTCTGACTCCTTACCTACCTATGAATATTCTGTTAAAAATTCACTTACTTTCAAAGATTATATTAACAAAACTAAAATTCCTGATGACCATATCACGGCTTCTTCAGACGTCTCATCACTTTTCACTAACGTTCCATCAGATCTTGTTATAAAAGGCATAGAGAATAGGTGGCATCACATTAGTAAAAACACACAAATTCCATCAGAATAATTTAATACGGGTATCATCTTCTTAATGAATTCCACTTATTTTAAATTTGATAACCAAATTCATAGGCAAACGTTTGGCACCCTCATGGGATCACCTATCTCCGCAATTCTTGCCGAGATTGTTATGCAAGATCTTGAAACGAATATCATGAAAAAATTGTCTTTTCAAATTCCGGTGTATTTTCGTTATGTAGATGATGCCTTTCTTATTCTTCCTGAAGATAAAACTGATTTTACAGTATCACAGTCTAATTCTTACCACAGTAGATTACAATTTACCTTTGATATTGAAAACAAAAAATCTATTAACTGTTCAAATTTACAACTTTGCCGAGACGATAATAACTTTATTATTACGAATTGGTTTAGAAAAGCATCTTATTCCGGGAGATTTCTGAATTTTTTATCCAACCATCCTATTCAACATAAAATAGGGATTGTTAAAAACCTTGTTGATGCCGCTATTCTATCTGATAATACTTTCCACTTAGATAACCTACAGATTGTTAAAAAATACTTATAATAACTATCCTAATGAGTTCGTACAGAAACATATAAACAAAAGACTTTCTGAGTTAGACTTAAAGAGAAAAACAAGCCTTCTAAAGCAATTCAAATGTTGATGGTATTATTGATGTTAAACAGGAGATCATCTCCATTCTTTTCTTGGGGATAATTTCACAAAATTTCAAAAGGCAATTAAATAAATTTGAAATAAAAACTGTTTTTAGAGTTGAATCAAAGTTAAATAAATTTATTAAATCAGGTAAAGACAAATTAGATACTTTAGATCAATGTAATGTAGTTTATAGAATCACATGTAACTGCGGCAGGACTTATGTAGGACAAACGAAACGCCCCCTATGCATTAGAATAAAAGAACATAAAAATAATATGAACCATGTAGAGAAAAATCATAAAGTTATTGCTAAACATTTGCTTCAATGTCATAATAGAGATCCAACTGCCATTAATTTGGATGGGGTTGAAATCCTACATGTTGAACCTAATTATTATAAATGTGCCTTTGTCGAAATTATTTTCATTAAAAATGAAGGCGAAAACTGTCTCAACAAAGTAACTGATTTAGACTTCTTCAACGAATCATACAACATGATCTTAGATTCACTACGCTACGTCCATTTCTATCTCGCGTCTGATTATTTATATCTAAGTTCATCTGTTAATTGAAATTCCTTCGTTTTTCATACCTTTCGATTGTTGAATTATTATCACTCTATCAATTATATTTATTATATAGTATTACTAATTCTTACGCCTATGACCTAGAAAGTTTACTGCGCATGCGCCAATGCATCATTCTTCAGATAATGTTCTGAATATAACGACTGCTCATATGTTAAGGTGCAGACAGATGGTGCACACTGCGTCATTCCTATACATTTAATTTTTGATTTTTCAATTTTGTAACATAACTATTATATAAATTTTTCAACTTCCAATAATCGAAATTTTATTTAAATTCTACATACTTCGTCATCAGAAAGGTAAATTTACAATTGATCAGAAACTTATTTATAGACTTACTAACTCAGAATCTATTCTCATAAATACATATTTAATATCATTTCCATATAATTTATATTTTACAGGTCCTAATTATTTTAGAAATGAGCATTCTAGTTATATTGAGAATTACTATTTTAATACATTTTTTGAAAAAAATTTCGATTTCATCTATCCGTTTATGGTTCTAAAATACTAACTAACTTTGAAGGTTGACCCAGAAACCTATTCCCTGAGAACGGCATTAAAATCCGAACCCAAAAGAACAAATATCAGGGTCTATGGCTTAATGTCTCTGTTTGTTAAAATTTTTAAGAAGAACATTAGAAACATAATATCGTCAAGTCAATCTGTGCAAAAATTCTATTCTTGAACAAAAAGACTCAGAAACATTATGCAACCAAAAATCAGTTATTTTGAAAAAAAACATATTCGAAAAGCTCAATATATGAAAAAACTCTTTTTGTTCAAGAATAGAATTTTTGCACAGATTGACTTGACGATATTATGTTTCTAATTTTCTTCTTAAAAATTTCTATGCAATTCTTTTTCATATATTGAGCTTTTCGAATATGTTTTTTCAAAATAACTGATTTTTGGTTGCATAATGTTTCTGAGTCTTTTTTTTCAAGAATAGAATTTTTGCACAGATTGACTTGACGATATTATGTTTCTAATTTTCTTCTTAAAAAAACTAACTAACTAACTGCGAAATGCTAAAGGTATTATAATTTACTATTCTATTCTTTTTACCATTATGTTTTATATATTTTTTTACATGATATGTTTTTAATTATTCATATTTCATAATAGATAATCTGATGAGGGAATCGGTCTGATTCCCAAACGTCATTTTTATATACAAAATTCTGAATAAATGGTCTGGAAGAAGTCGATGAAATAAGTTTTTTCCTTAAAAATTCCCAATTGTTATTTCCCAGACGTTAAATCAGGAATATTTACATCCCGAAATTTCTTTTCATATATTGTACACAAATATATAATTCATTTGATATTATAGAAATATAGAAAAGTCGAAAAGAATAGAAATATACAGCATTGAGGATTTGAAAAATGGTTCTACTCTTTCAGATGAGAGTCATAATTATAAATAATAAAACAAATATTTTAGTTGATTTGGAAAGATATACTTTTCCAGAATCTGGTAATTGAAAATTTCAAAATATTTACTACTTTATTATGAGTTTGAAATCTTTAATGATGTAGTTCTTTACAACGTACACATTTTGCATCGTGTACGTGAAAAGGGGGAGAAAAATAGGATTAGCGAATGGTTAACCAGTAACACGGACATCAATTAATATCCCTTTGAATACCCCGTTACCGCAAGTGGTACATGTACTTTAATCGGATTAAAATTTACAGATAAAGTATCAAAATCATTATTTATGGGAAAACACAAATACGGAATGTATATGATAACAAATGCGTGCACTTTCATTTATTGTGTTCCTCTCTTACGAATTCAATAACATTTTTAATTACACACATTGAAGAGAATAGACTACTTATAAAAAAGTTGAAAATATTATTCATTCAAAGTAATAAAACAAATCAATTTTAGCCTTAGCAATCATCAAAGAAATCTCAAACATTATATTGAAAATCTGTTAAGAAATTTCCACGCTTGGTCCAAATAAAATTTGATAAAAGTACGTTTTTTGGTATCACATAAATTAAGGCTACATACAAACTTCACTTTGTTTGTAGCAAGAATTGTATCTAAATCAAGACGGGTATTCAAAGAGTATTCCTAAATAGAGCACATGCGTCAATTTACCTTGCCCTGTGGAAAATGTGATACACTCTTATTTTAATAGGTTATTGAAAAAGGAAAAATGTTTTACTAACTAACAGAAATTAAATTTTATTAGAATCAAGTATATTTATTAATGTGATGCTATTTTTCCAAATTTAGAACTGATGATTTGTGTATAATTGAAATCGAAAGTTATTGGTCTATCTAGTCTATATAGTGTAAGAAAGTCTATCATAACGAACCTGACCTTAAATCAGTAAAATAATTTCTAAAGGCGAACATCATCACAGAATAATCGTATAATACTGGAAAATTATTCTAGAATCAAATGCGCGACATTATTCGTATGCAAATAGAGTAGAATACAAATTCTTTGTAGTCGAAATTAATTAATTTTAATTACTATATGAAACTCTACAGCATCTGAAGAAATATGATCAACATACAGGGTGACCCATTTCAATCTATAGATTGAAATGGGTCATTTAAAGAAATCGTCGTGAGATTCAAATGACCTTGAAAATTGACCTTAAGATCAAAGTTAATAGTACCGTTTAAAGACCCTGAAGGTCAAGACGATTTTTTTTGACAACCCCTATTTTTGACTGCGGATATAAAAACGGCAGGAAATTTCACGTCAAAAATATTCTGTGAGAAATTTGCTTTTGTGACCTTAGAAAGGTCAAAAATCAAGGTCAAATGTCTAAAAAACGGTAAAATGCCCTTTTTTGGAATTATCGTGGTTTTCTGAGAATAGCAAACGTTCAAGATGCTTCTAACAAGTCGATAAAATGTATGTCCGTGAAGTTAGCACACCAACAATTAAATAGCCAACTTTTTTTTAATGGAATCGTTTGGATGTCGTTTGGATGCGTTTGGAAGCCATTCTTTTTCGTTTGGACGGCAAAACTCAAAAAGATATTGAGTTTTCAAAATTGGAGTGCTAAGTTCACGTTGCGGAACAAATTTTCATTTTTTTCAAAAATTTTTTTACCAATCGTTTGGATATCGTTAGGATGCGTTTGGAAGCTAATTTTTTCCGTTTGGATGGCAAAACTCAAAAAGATATTAAGTTTTCAAAATTAGAGTGCTGCGGAACAAATTTTAATTTTTTTCAAAAATTTTTTTACCAATCGTTTGGATGTCGTTAGGATGTGTTTGGAAGCTCACTTTTGACTTTTGGACGATGAAATTGTGTAAGTTATCGAATAAAAAAGTAATTAGCACCATACTCGTGAGCGGCGCCTTCTCAAGTGGTAGTGACCTTCTTTGGTCAGCCGTGTCCTTAAATATAATATGATTCATGCGTCACAGCGAAAACTGTGGTACCGAAACTTTACAAAAACGTTTAAAATTTTTGGATTATCTAAATTACCGTATATTTTCAAAATTTTTAAATTTTGGTAATATGTTCAAAATTT
This sequence comes from Andricus curvator, assembly GCA_932195095.1. Classification (NCBI taxonomy): domain Eukaryota; kingdom Metazoa; phylum Arthropoda; class Insecta; order Hymenoptera; family Cynipidae; genus Andricus; species Andricus curvator. The sequence continues at coordinate 44,099 of CAKNYM010050958.1, forward strand.
CTGAAATTATCAAAATTTCTGAATTTTACAAAATGTTAAATTTTCTCAAATTTCCCAAATTTTCTCAAATTTGTAAAATTTTCTAAAATTTGTAAAATTTTCTAAAATTTGTAAAAGTTCATCATTTCTTGTAACACAGGCATGAATTCTGCTTATATGAAAGAATTTCAGAATCGTTATTTCTATTTTTGTATGAATTTATGAAATTTTGGAAAGTTCTAAAATTTGTGAAATATATGTTAAATATGAATAATAAAATTTTTTGAAAACATTAGAACATTTAAAAATTTAAGGGTTTCATAGAAATTTGATAAACTATAAAAATGCTAGAATAATAAAAATTTAGAAACTTTGAAAATTAAAAACAAACTTTAAACCATTAGAAAATTTAATTTTTTAGAATTTTTGAACATTTGATAAATTTTGAACATTTTAGAAATTTTGATAATTTTATAAATTTTGAACATTTTAGAAATTTTGATAATTTCAAAACTTTTAAAAATTTTCAACAGTTTCGAAATGTTGATCATTTTTACCAATTGTAATAATTTTTGAAAATTTTAGATATTTTAGACATTTTAAAAAATTTTGAATATTAATTCAAGAAATTTGAATGATTTTAGAAATTTGTAACATTTAAAAAAATTCAGTAATTTTGATAATTTTAAAATTTTTGAATATTTTACAAATAGAAAATTTCACAAATTTTATAAAAATTGACAAATTTTAGAGAATTTGGAAAATTTGAGAAAATTGAACGTTTTATAAAATTCAGAAATTTTGATAATCTTTATCCTTTCAGAAATTCTGAAAATTTTAGAAATTTTCAACATCTTAGAAATTTTTGAAAATTCACGGTGATTTAGATTATCCAAAAATTTTAAATATTTTTGCAAAGCTTCTGTACCACAGTTTTCGCGGTGGCGCATCATATTATATTTAAGGACACGGCTAACTAAAGAAGGTCACTACCACTTGAGTAGGTGCCGCTCGCGAGTATAGTGCTAATGACTTTTTTATTCGATAACTCATACAATTTCATCGTCCAAAACTCAAAAGTGAGCTTCCAAACGCATCCTAACGACATCCAAACGATTGGTAAAAAAATTTTTGAACAAAATTAAAATTTGTTCCGCAGCACTCCAATTTTGAAAACTCAATATCTTTTTGAGTTTTGCCATCCAAACGAAAAAAATTAGCTTCCAAACGCATCCTAACGACATCCAAACGATTGGTAAAAAAAATTTTGAAAAAATTAAAATTTGTTCCGCAGCGTGAAGTTAGCACTCCAAATTTGAAAACTCAATATCTTTTTGAGTTTTGCCGTCCAAACGAAAAAAAATGGCTTCCAAACGCATCCAAACGACATCCAAACGATTCCATTGAAAAAAAGTTGGATATTTAATTTTTGGTGTGCTAACTTCTCGGACATATAAAATGTAAACGTGTGAACCCACTTGACCATCTTGAACTTTAGATAAGTTTTCAAGGTCATTTGAAGGTCAATACGATGTTTTTAAGGAAATCCCTACTTTAAACTGTGGATTTGAAACAAGCGAAAAATTTCACGTCAAAAATGTTCTGTAGATGGAAAATTTGTAAAAGTGTGTACCATCTTGACGATCTTGAAAATTTATCAGAAGGTTAAGGTCGTCAAGATGGTACACACTTTTACAAATTTTCCATAGAAAATTGTTGATGTAAAATTTGTCGCTCTTTTCAAATCCAAAGTTTAACGTAGGGATTTCCTCTTTAAAAAAAATCATCTTGACCTTCAAATGACCTTGAGAATTGACCTTAAGGTCAAAATTAATAGGACTGTTAAATGACCCCCTATGCTCTGTACAATTTTTGTTTGAATAATTTTTTTGTAGATGGAGTATTTTTAAGAGATATTTGAATCTATAGATTAAAATGGGTCACCCTGTATATCGCAAAAAGTTGCATAACTTCGAAAAAAATTGTACAATTTTGCAATTTCTTTTATCTGCTCTGATAATAGAAGCAAGCAAACTAAAACTATATTTTCGTCTAAAAAATCAAGAAATTAACTTTATTGCCTCCATTTTTTAATAATTTAGCATTGTAAACATAAATATATATTATGAAGCGAAAGACTACTTGTCGCCAATGTGTCAATCATTTTCAAACGCAACGAAAGGTTATATAAAGTAAAGGGACTATTGAAGCTTTTTAATTAAGATGGTTTAAAAAACATAAATCTTTACACAGTTACGGTGCACCTCTGTATTATATTTCTCAATAATAAAAAAAAGATTACTGCATGAAAAGGCAAATCGGGGTATATTTAGTGCTCCCCAATCTCAAATCAATAGAGATAAGTGATTTTAAATAAAGGTCTCTGAATTTGTCTTGGTTTTCTCTATACACTCCAACTCCCATATAATAACAGTTTCGGGGGTTGCCTCGCAGTGGTCTTGCTACTAAATCCGTACCTTCAAAACGTAAACAGTCAGGGTCACCAGAACCATTTCCAAATGGAATGCATAATATTGCGCAATATACTCGACTGAGTACTCGCGTACTGCGTCTCTTTCGAGGCGAAAGTCGCAACCGTCTCTCACCATGCGCTATGTAATAATTTGTGATAATTTATAAACTGCAATAACCTTAAAATATGGGCAACAATATCGAAAGCAAAAAAAATATTCATATATAATTCACCAATAAGTCGTATTTCTCTCGTAGATGTGCACAATTTTCGTCTCTTGTATTTTTCTCTAAAATCAATATTTTGAAAGTTATTGATTGTTCAAAGAGTACTCGATATATATTATGTGTTTGAGTAACACCAAACAAAATCATATGAAACAATATATTTTATCTTGTTGAATGTTATATTTCTATTTCTTTCATAACACAGCTCTCATGAGGTATCGAACAGAACTTCTGCAGCAGAAAAATTTCTAAAGCAACTTTTGCTTCAATTAATCAGCATTTGTGTTATATCTGAGCCAAGAAATGGATCCTCTTTGCTTTGTTTTCAAATTAGTTTCCAATGAGACGGAGTGTCTAATGGTTGGTCATTTGAAAGAGTTTTCTGAAGATCATCAAAATGTTAGATCTACTAAAGACGGAGGAAGCGTTAACATCGCTAAGAAGTCACTTGACACTTTATTGGCCCTCAATCCTATTCTTTGATTCACTGTCGAAAATTGAAAACTTCAATTATAAAAGAAGATATTGGAAAATTGAAAATACTCAAATCTTTTCAGAAAGCAAGAAAAATAATAAAATCAATGAAATGCATCAATGAATGTACAGAACATGATGTTGGTCTTGCAACTACTTTCAATAATTCCCTCACAAAGAGCGAAGAAGAGATGCAACAAAAGTTTTCAGGTCGCAGAGGATTACAGAAAATAGTTTCCTAAAGCATGAAAAAAAACTAATGCAAAGCGGCTTAAAATGGATTCAGAAAATGTGGAAGCTCAACTTATGTAGCCTCAAGAGAGGCATATTATAAAAACCAATTGAAAATTTAAAATTCAAAAATACAAAACATATTTTATTTCATATATTTTAATTATTTAGCGTTACTTGAACAGATCATATATATTCAATACCCTTTAAACAATTATTACTTTCAAAATATTGATTTTAGAAAAAATTAAAATAGATAAGAATTGAGTGGATTTGCAAAAAGAATACGGCTGCATTGGTAAATTTGATGAAAAAAATATTATTGGTCATATGGTGAGATTATTGTAGTTCATAAACCATCTCAAATTATAAAGAAATCAAGACTAACTCAAGGATCTATATTTAAAATCACTGATCTCCACTGATTTAAGAGATATTCTCTATTGAATCTTGAATGCCGTTAGGGGAGCACTTCTTATTATACTCCGATTTGCCTGATATTTATACAATAACCTTTTTTCATGATTTAGAAGAAATATCAAGGTGCACCATAACTTATCAAAAGTTGATGTATTTTAATCACACTGTTCTGCATGACTTTTGGCTCTTTATAATATTTCCTCTCAGAAGGTAATATCGTACAGAATCTGCAAATAGCTTTTGAAAGCTCGCCCTTTATAGCGAGATAGTGTAATCCTTTGTATCAAAAATATTACGCCTCTGTTAATACGAGTACCATAAGAGCCTCGTGATGAGGATAATATCTTTATAAAAGAACGCATGGATGCAAAAGCAACAGGGTTGGGAAAGTTGAATTCGTGAACGTTGTTAGTAAGGGGAGGGGGGTAATAAAGGTGAGACGAGAGACGAGTAAAAGGCGCTATATTGAAAGGGTCTTTCAAGAGTTTCGAAAAGGACGCAATATCACGTTCCCGTATCTCTACCTATCGTCGCATATGCTACAACTTTTGCTGGATACCAACGAAAATGGCTCCGACTGCACGTGCGCCTGTGTAATCTGCAATATCCACCATGTGCTCTCCGCATGGATGAACTTTCACAGACGAGTGAAAAATACCACACATGGATCCTTGATATTCTGGAGAACTAGAGGGATCCAATATTTTTAAACAATGATGGAAAGAAGCTTGAAAACATAATCAAATGCTAAAACTTTTCAATGCTAGGAGTGTAAAACACACATTAAAAAATCCATATGTTATATTATTATAAAACTTAAAACGCAATTTTGGCTGACTGAAAATGGTTTACACTACTTAGTACTAATCATGGCTGGCTATGCATGACATAAACCACTGAAGAAACCTTAAAATTTATTTTAAACGATATATCCTATTTAAGACGCATGTCTGCCTTGAAACTACTCGCGCCCGAGTTTCACAGGTCGAACGGATTGAATACGTAATCAAAACAAAGGCTCTGATTAAAATGTTCTTTATTGAGTGAAATAATGTGTTCTCTAATCTTACTTTCCCATAAAGTCCCTTTTCTAGTATTCAGCTATCAAAAGCTATTACCCCAATAAGTCAGGAAAAAATATGAAGAATTTTCTAGTTTCGAAAGGATAAAAAAATCAGATTTCAAAAATACTACCACATTCAAATAAAACGGACCTTCAAACTCCAGTAAACGAGCCTGAAATTTAAGTTTGCTAATTGGTCCTGAATTAAGTGCCTTTTTTGGTCTTCGGCTGTAAAAGCTATTATCAAAATGAGTCAGAAAAAAACTTAAAAACAGCAACTTAGAGCGTCGGAAGAAAGTTTTGTTTTTGTCCAACGTGCACGATAAACGCGACTTCCGTGCCTGTAGAGCCATCGAAAAGTGTGAAATGGCCGCCTGACGACGGTGACGCATGCGCCCTTTGAGAGTGCCCGTATCAACCCGTATAAGCGGGCGGGAATGTGTCATTCCCGCCCGCTAATACAGGCGGGAATGTGCTTACCGACCGCTTACCGTTTAAATCTTCATATTGCTTCAAAAGCCCATAACAGACATTTGCTTTCGTTCAACGTCTTGTTTATAGTGCACTAGAACAAAAAGTATCGTGTGTGGCAAGGGCGACAAGTTGTGCAATCCCGCACGAGTGTGAAGTTTGCTACACGAGCGAAGCGAGTCCGGTAATCACACGAGTGGGCATTGAACAACTATACATTTAATAATCTCAAGATTTGAGAAATACAACCAAATTTGGATAAAACTGACCAAGAGATTTCAACACTGAGCCTAGACATCTTCCAGAAAAAAATGATTGGATCCATTTGCGAACGAGTGAAAACAATTTAATCGTTCCCTAAGAGACATCATCCTTGAAAATGTAGAAAACCTCCAAAGTGTCAAGTTTTCAAGTGAGGACATCAGAGTAAAAGAAAGACTCCTCAGAGTCGTGAGAAAAAATGAGACAACTATCGTTGCGCTGTCTGGCTCTTTCGTCATTCTACGTAAGACATTCTCTTCTTAAAGGTAGGGTTTTAACCTTTCAAGGTATTAACAATTTTTTTTTATTCTTTTTTTTTATCATTTTTTTTTTCGTTTTACTCTTTTTTTAGGTTATAAGGTCTCGCTTTTCCTCACGACTCTGCGGAGTCTTTCTTTTGCTCTGACGTGCTCAAGTAAACATTGTTATATTTCTGTTCGGAAATTGAAAGAGCCTTCAATTTCACATAAATTTGAAAATTGAATCTTCTAACGGAAACAATTATTAATAACTTGACTGAAAAACGCCAGGAAAGGCTTGAACAATTTTCCTTCTTTGGTTTCTCTTAAAATATACTGACTCAAATAAATTAAAGTTTACATTGAACAATGTAAATTATATTAAATTTCTGTTGGTGAAAATAGAGTTTTTTGGGGTCGCTCAATTCCAATCGGATGTTGGATTTTCAAAATTCAAAATGGCGGAACCAATATTGCGGGCATAAATGATTAAAAATGTTTTGACCTTGATACGATTGGTGATACTTAGGTTTTTGGGGTCGCAGATTTCAGATCTTGATCAAATGGGTGACACTCAAGTTTTTGGGTTCGCTCAATCGAAACCTTGTATTGGATTTTCAAAATTGAAAATGGCTGATCCAATATGGTGGACATGAATTATTAAAGTATTTCTAATTATTCCTAGCCATCATATTGAATTTTGAAAATGCAAAATCAGATTTCATTTCGAAGACTCCAAAAACGATATGTTCTTTTTCGCCTGACTGTGAAGGGGTTAAACACTATAACACATATGAGTCATAAGAACCCAGGAACCGAATTTTCGTGTGTCGGAAGACAAAAAAAAATTAAACACCGAGCCTAGAAGTTGAATTTTCATTTTGATTCCAAATTACATATGTACCTTCTTTGATGTTTAGCTACTTAAAGCTAATACCTAAATAAGTCAGAGAAAAAGTGGAAACTCAATTTTCTGGTGTCGGCAGTAAAAAAAAATCTTAGATTTCCGGAATATAACTAAAGAATAAAACTAACTGTGAAACTCCGCTACCGAGCCTAAAAGTTAAATTTACTAATTGATCCTAAATTAAGTCTCATGTTTGGTTTTCTGATATCAAAAGATATTATCCAAAAGAATGAGAAAAAACTTAGGAACCAAATTTTTCTGTATCAGGAAACAAAAAAATTTTATTTCCGAAATAGAAACAAATTTGGATAAAACTGGCCGTGAAACTCCAATACCGAGCCTAGAAGTTAAATTTTCAAATTGGTCCCAAATTAAGTCCCTTTTCTGGTCATCAGCTATCCACGGAGCACAGATATTACCCAAATGAGTCAGAAAAAAAGTGAAAGCAGAATTTTCTAGTGTCGGATACCAAAAAGATTGTTTGAGTTTTAAAAGACAATAAAATGTTACCTTGTCAAAATACAACAAATTTGGATAAAACTGGCTGCGAAACTCCGCTATCGAGACTAGAAGTTAAATTTTCTATTTGATACAGAATTCTTGAGTGTCCATAGACAAAAAATTTTAAATTTTCAAAACCGAGCCATGAAGATCGATTTTTTATTGTATCCCAAAATATTTCCCTTTTCTGGTCATCGGCTATCCAAAGCTATCACTCAAATGAATCAGAAAAAAGTAGAAACTGAATTTTCTTGTGTCAGAAGCCAAAAAGCCTGAGATTTTCGAGATACAACCGAAGGAAAAGAATGACGATGGAAATCTACTTTCGAGTGAAAAAAAAACTTAGTAACATAAGTAGATAGAGGAAAGATGGTAAATCCTCAATAATGTTTTAACGTCTGGGATAATTTATATAAGAGAAATTCAAACAACACTTCCAGACAAATATTATTTAATGAACGTTTGACGTTTCGTCACCAGTCATGGCGACCTCATCAGAAATCCTTGGTTCAAATCTATCAAGAGAATTACAAAGGAAATTACATAAAATAAAAGTATATCAAACATATAATTTAAAAAAAGGACAATATTCAAAATACGGAGGCTTACCATTAAGTAGAGCGGTCAGATTTAGTTATATGTTTAATATCCATTTTCAAAGAAAGAAAGGACAACTTCGGTTAGACAGCGTAGTTTTATAGGTAAAAGTTTCGTAAGTAAAACATTAATAATCAATTATAAGAATAATTGAAGTTTGTACTTCTTTGAAAAAAGTCCATTTTCGGTACTCAATCTGAAGTGTTAGAAAAATAGAATTAGTAGTAAGTTCTAAGTTTGAAAGACTTTTAAACAAATAGTTTGAAAAGTGACAAGAAAGGAGACTACAAAAATGAGGATAAATAAGAAATCATAAGGATGAATTAGAAATTTCATTACCTGATTGAATAGTAGCAAACTGTTTGAAATTTATTTTGTTGTTATTGATAAAAGTTTTTTAATTAAGTTTAAAATCCATGTTTAAAAAATAAAATCAAAGAAAGGAGCATGGTACAGAGTACCATGCTAGTTCGGAGTAGACCGAGTACTGGAAGGATCGAACATAATCAACAGAAAAAAGTTGTATCTTTTAATTTCTATCCAGATATATCTTATCCAATCCGTAAACTTTTTTCTAACTTTAACATTAATACCATTTTTAGAATTGATTCAAAATTTGACCATTTTATCAAATTAGGAAAAGATCCATTGGAAAAACTAGAACATTGTAATGTTGTTTATAAATTGGACTGTTCTTGTGGTATGTCCTATATTGCACACAATAAAAGATCGTTAGAGACTAGAAAAAATGAGCATTTCAGAAATATTAATCACTTTTCAAAAAACCATAAAGAAATTTCTAAACAGATTCATTCTGTCCATAATGGGAACTCAAATTAGAACAAATGGGATGACATTAAAATATTACAGAAAGAGCAAAATCATTATAAAAGAAACTTTGTCAAGATGATGTATATTAAAAATGAGAGTAGTAATGCTTTAAATAAGATTACTGATTTGAAATTTTATAATTCTGCCTATAATATGATTTTAGAAAAAGTATGCTAATGGCTTTCCTAATTCTTTGTAAAAAAAAAATTTATATTTAAAAAAAAATTTAACTCGGCGCCTAAATCTCTTTCTTTCGATTCAGTATGTTTGATCCTTTCAGCACTCCAAACTAGCATGGTACTCTGTACCATGCTCCTTTCTTTGATTTTATTTTTTAAACATGGATTTTAAACTTAATTAAAAAACTTTTATCAATGACAACAAAATAAATTTCAAACAGTTTGCTACTATTTAATCAGGTAATGAAATTTCTAATTTATCCTTATGATTTCTTATTTATCCTTATTTTTGTAGTCTCCTTTCTTGTCACTTTTCAAACTATTTGTTTAAAAGTCTTTCAAACTTAGAACTTACTACTAATTCTATTTTTCTAACACTTCAGATTGAGTACCGAGAATGGACTTTTTTCAAAGAAGTACAAACTTCAATTATTCTTATAATTGATTATTAATTTTTTACTTACGAAACTTTTACCAACAGCCATACCACGCTGAAAAAACCAGTTCTCGTCAGATCACTGAAGTTAAGCAGCGTTGGGCGAGGTTAGTGCTTGGATGGGTGACCATTCGAGAAAACTGAGTGCTGTTGGCACATCGTGGGTGTGGTGAGCCCACACTTGTAGTTATTTACTACAAGAAACTAACCTAGAAACACTACTCGAATCGGGTAGTGTCACGCCTACCCTGAAAGGGAAATGGCTTAATGGTATATATAATTTTTTACTTACGAAACTTTTACGTATAAAACTACGCTGTCTAACCGAAGTTGTTCTTTCTTTCTTTGAAAATGGATATTAAATATATAACTAAATCTGACCGCTGTACTTAATGGTAAGCCTCCGTATTTTGAATATTGTCCTTTTTTCAAATTATATGTATCATATACTTTTATTATATGTAATTTCCTTCGTAATTCTCTTGAAGTCTGGAAGTGTTGTTTGAATTTCTCGTATAACTTAGTAACAAAATTTTCGAGTTTCGAAAGAAAACAAAATCTGAGATTTCCGCGGGTTATGGCCAAAGCCAAATCTCCTTAGCTTCTTTGGTCCAATCCTTATCCTTATCCTTATCCTTATCGCACAGGCTGATCTCAAATATTTAAATTAAAGAAAGTTGTATTCCATAAAATAATTATTCTTCAAATACGTTAATGCTGGTATAAATGTTCCAGAAAGTCAAAGAAATATCACTTTCTTGCATATTATACTTGCTTAAGTGAAAGGCCATAAATCTTCACTTCTAAAAAGATTGCTTGACCCCTTCAATAAATATCATAATTTCTGCCTTCTCCAATTTATTTCTCTATTTCTACAATGTCTTTGTAATTAAGGGTTATACAATCTAAGTTTCGAAGTACATTTGCTTTCAGCAGGTGCAGGTAAGTTGCGCTCTATGTTCAAAATCGACAGGCGGTGGGGGGCTGGCCGAGTTGTCACCATGCCCTCCCTCGGTACCTCCTTTCCCACTCAATTCGCTGCTTGACTCATTATCCTATCCCTCTTATTGTCCTTATTTTCCCTTTGAACTTTTTCCAGGCTTAGGACTGGCAGCGTTCTGTACTATATAACGAACAAATTATACATAACACCCTTTCAATGAGCTATTTATTTCACTTCGAGCTAAAACTGAAATTCCGTAAAATACTGAAAATAGCAATATTGTCACACAAAAAGTATTACTATTGTAGCTTGCTATTTTCAATACCTCCTTATCGAGCCTATGCAGGTAAAAATTTGCACGAGACTTCACAAAAAAATTGGAGTCTAGTTATTAAACTTACCTGCAATGACAACATACTTTCAGTAAGAAATTGTTCTTCATCTATAACGTCTTGCCTCCTTTGAGGAAAGCTTTTCATGTTTATATTAGTTCCGGGTTGAAACCCCTTCAAAGCTTGAATAAAGAGATGAATGTTTAAATGGATACCGTTAAACAATTTTTAATTGTATCATTCACAACCGTTCGTTGTACGCGTTTTGTTAAAAAAAATTCAGCTAAAATTTTGGCTGGAAAATGTGAATTGATATGTAAGTGTTAAAAACATAATCAGAATTCTCAACTTTCAAGGTTATAGCGGCGAGAACTTCCTTCCTGGATTACTCCCACCCCTCTCTTGACGGGTCCGAAACTCAACATCAACCTTTTCGTCAAGTTACATTTCATACTGGTATAAGCAATATTGCTTATATGATTTTCCTTTGAGACCTGTTCTTAGCACTATTAATTCTCCCACATATACTATGGCTAAGGCTTTTAATAATATTTTAAACTCTGCTCTTCCTAAACCTAAATCTTTTATTAAAAATGCTATTGATTTGAAACAAAAACTGGATAAAATCATTATTTCTTCTACTTACATTATGATTTCTCTTGATGCAACTGCTTTCTTCACTAACGTTCCTGTAGATTTGGTTCTTAACAGTATTGAAAAAGATGGTCTTATATTAAGAAAGTTACTGACTTACCTTTAAATAAATTCAAAGTAGGAATAAAATTCCTAATTGATAACACCTATTTTCAATTTAATAATATTTATTATAGACAAACTTTTGGTACTCCTACGGTTTCTCCTATTTCAAAGAATTTAGCTGATATGGTAATGCAAGATTTAGAATCCGAGATTTTTAATGAACTAGACTTTCAAATCCTTTCCTACTTTCGTTATGTAGATGACACATTTTCAATTATTCCTGGAGACAAAATTGAAGTTACTATTAAAACTTTTAACTCAATTCATAAAAGATTACAATTTACGCATGAAATAGAAAACAATAATACTATTAACTTTCTAAATATTAGCATTATAAAAAATGATAATGGTACCATCTCTACCAATTGGTTTCGCAAAATAACATATTCTGGTCGTTTGCTTAATTTTCTATCAAAACATCCATTCCAACAAAAAATAGCTACTATAAAGAACTTAGTTGATTCGTTTATTCTACTTTCTGATATTAAATGTCATAATGATAACCTAAAAATTGTAAAACATTTTCTTTTCTTGAATAACTTTCCAATAAATATCATCCATAAACAAATTGATAACAGATTGAAAGAACTTAATAACAAAAACAGAATTAAGAACTCTAATATCACTACTAAAGGAATTTGATACTAAAAGCAATATCACTATCCCATACTATGATAAAATTTCTGAAAATATTGAAAGACTTTTGAAAACTTATAAAATGAGCACCACCTTTAGTATTAATTCTAAACTTTATAAAATGATAAAATTAGGCAAAGACCAATTAGAAATCTTAGGAAAAACTAACGTTGTTTACCGCTTCTCTTGTAATTGTGGCAAATGCTATATTGGGCAAACGAAAAGACCTTTACTCATTAGACGTAAAGAACACCAGGATAGTGTTAGATTAAACTACAATAATGTAATAATAATACTAATGATAATATTTCTCACTTTTTTCTTTGGGATGAGATTGAAGTTTTACATCAAGAGAATCACCCTATAAAAAGAGCCTTTGCAGAAATGGTTTTTATTGAAAAATAACTAGACAACTGCCTCAATAAAATCACTGACTTTAATGAATCTTATAATTCTATTTTAGAATTATTTTCATGAAAATTATATTGAACTTTTATACAATATTGAATGACATAAAATTAACTTATCTTGCTTGTTTCTACTTCTTTAATAAACGTTTTTAACTCTTCTACTGTTATCTTACTTTCAAATTTTGGCGCCTTTTTTCTTCACTTCTATTGTATGTTAGGTTAGTTGATTTTCCTTGACAGTCACTTTTAGAGTCATCTTTATGGGAGCAAGATGCCTCTCCATCCTGCTCTCATAATAACTTAATAAAAATATACGTTTTAAATTTATAAATTTCATCTGGTTAACAGCTTTTAATATTCATTTTATTCACAACATAAATTTTTTGAAGTTTTAACTGGATTTTAAATATGGCAACTATAACTATTTATCATTTGAACTTAATCTCTATTTTTTATTATGATACTTTTTTGCTAGTCAATTTTATAACTTCTTTACAGAAAATTCATATATTATAAATTATTCAACAGCTGTGATATATTTATTGATTTTTTTAATAATTACTATGGTTCTTCAATTATCAATCTCTACTCCAAAAATGACTTACTAGGATTTCGTAACTATTTCGTAAGTTGCTTGGTTTACATTTCTTTTAAAAAATTGCCCATATTAATACATTAATAGATTATTATTATATCTTTTTAGACTTTTATAATTTGGTTCCCCTGATGATGGAAACAGTGTGTTTCCGAAACGTTGGGTTTCAACAATTTAATAAACTTGTCCGATAGAGTTGATACAACTTTGTTGTTCTTTTTTCTCCTATTTTGGATTCTTGGACGTTAAAGACTCTTATATTCAAAATTTCTTACAAACATTCTTATCTTTGTTTTACTGTAAAAACGTGCAAAATGTTCTTTCATGAATTTGATTATGCTGAAAAACACCAGTAGTTCATTTGGCTCCCTACAGGCGTTGCCAAGTCGAAGGACGGTTATGAAGCATCAACTTCACTTCAAACCTCTTTCAAGTGATGTCTCGCCTACATCATTTATAACACCCCAGTAATACTCTTAAATCTCGACGAAGCCTCTATCGCAGAGTGCACTTTACGAGGTTTTCCAATTGTCGACGCTGCTGTTGTTCCTTTTAGAGCAAGATCAAAGGCATACCATGACGAGCTTTATAAACGAGAGAACAAACCGACGCAAAAGAACACCATGAATTTCGTTCCGACATCCTGACGTTACATTTCAATTAGAACATATTTCTTCATATTAAAATAATAATACTAATTACTTCTTATGTTAAATTTTGTTGTGCCGATTACTTGGCAGTGTATACTAATTTTTGGAGATATGAGAAAAAATCTACCGCGGCCCGGATTTGAATAGGGAAGGCCACTATACAGGGTGTCCCACTACCTATACAGCCCCATGTAATATGTGGTAGTGCACAAAAAATACACAAAAAATTCCTGTAGAAAAAACTTGCACAAAGCTTAGTTTGGGAACAAAAAAGCTTCAAAGTTGGGCCTAATCAACCAATGAGAAGCGAGTTTCAGCGACCACTTGTACACATACACAATCCTAACGCTTTGGACACGTACAAAGTGGTCGCTAAAGCTCGAAGCTTGCTCCTCATTGATTGATAAGGCCCAACTTTAAAGGTTTTTTGTGTCCAAACTGAGCTTCGCACAACTTTTTGCTACAGAACTTTTTTGTTTATTTTTTTGTGCACTATTACATAGTATAAGGGTTTGTATAGGTGATGGGACACCCTGTATATGAGTGGAGTGTTAATCAATTACGCCAGCGGGGCCACAGTAGATTGTTTCTTCTATTTCCACAGAATGAAACGGATCTTAATCTCATTTACCCTGTTGAATTTTTATAAATAATTCTAGTGTTTATAAATTCACCAAATCTGAATATAATTTAGAATAATGATATTATTTTGTTGAACAGTGTAATTAACTAATTTGCAATGTTATATTCTTTACTTCTGATCTTAAGATTCAGGCCAAGTGTCTTAGCCGCCTGCTCCGCGGCTTTGTGAAGGAACGCTATTTTACGAATCATCTTGTGTTTTCTGACTATTGTTAGTCGCAGATATCTTGTTCAACGCGGACGGATTGGAAAACTAAATCTGTCAAAGGAGACGCTTGTATTTGCTATCTGCATCACTGATCTCATATTCTGAATGGGGCTTTCAGGCACGCCTAGGTATGAATAGGTCTCTCCAGTGTTAAGGTGACAAATGACACTCATATCCACGAGCTCAAGGTCTTCGGAAACGCCAGTAATTCGTCCTCGCTTCAGATGATTCTTGGCACATTTGTCCAATGCAAAGTCCATACCAATCTTCCTTGTCGTGCATATAAAATGAAGACGCACACAAGCGAAGTGCTGAAACGTGCAGCACGTAGGAACAACTATGACATCATCGAACCAATTTGCGGATGCGGTTTAAAACTATCAAATACATTGAACACCCGAAAATGAGAAGGCAAACAGAGCTGATCGCCCTAGAGTTCGGAGTGCTCAAAATAATTTACATGGAGACACAAAGACGGACCGGCAATGCACTTTAACTATTAGGTGGACGGATCGACTTAAGGATGATTTGCTGGTCTGCTAAGATGCCACCATTACCTCTCGCGACCCACGTAAGAACGCGGAGCGCTTCTCCGTCCGCTGCAAACACAAGCCGCGAACGAAAAGGAGGAAGCGACATAAGACCAATCCTGGAAAGCACGCGTTTCCTAAGAGATGATGCCGAAAAGAAGAAACACTGGCATCCAGGTTCATCCTAAGATAAAGGCTAAAACTGACAATTGATCAAGACACCAAAAGACGCTTGCACCAACTGATCAAGAAGATTGGCTAGGCAAAACAGAATGCTCCCCGTGTTCAGTGTGTCACTGACTACAAAACATCTGGTAGGCCGGTTATGGAAAGGTTCCAAAAGTTCGCCCACTAACTGAGGACCTACCACCACACACTGAACAAGCCAAAGCTGCTGACGATCAGGCAACACATTATTGACGAAGAACGGATGTTATCTAAGGCAAGGAAAGGAATACAGAAGATGGAGTGGTAGGTCAGGGAGAATAAACAGTTTCACGCTGAGCCATCGTGCTTCTTTGGCGATCTCCCTGTTTTTGCCAAAAAATCCGCCCAAGGCTGAGAAGGTCCAGACTTTTTGGAGAAAGGCTTACGAGGTCCAACGCCAATTTAAGGAAAACACTGAGAATATCATTTGCTTCCTGGGGCTTGCCGACAACCTAATAACATCTAAGGAGGAATGTCCATCAATCACTGCCGAATATGTGAAGAAAGCACTGCGGGCATAAAGAACTTCTCTGCTGCAGGACCAGATGGTATCAACAACTTCTGGTGAAAGAAGTTTACTTCTACGCACCAACATCTGGCACGCATATTCACCTCATATTTAAATTCGGAAACGGCTTTTTCGCAGTGGGTGGTGTTAGGACGCACAATACTCCTACCAAAAAAAGGCGACTTGTTCAACGCAAAGAACTACAGGCCAATAACTTGTCTGAACACGTTGTATAAGATCTTTACAGTTATTCTAAATGGCAGGATCGTTCGGAGAATCGGACATATGTGTGGAGCGATGTACGAAGGAACCTCCTATAGACTTATAATCTGTCTGTTGGAAAGCTTGAATGTTCATCAAACATAGTGAGATGCATAGAGAAATTGACGCCCGTTTGAAAAACTAGATTCACTATTCCATCTAGAAATTATCGTGTGATAATGACCAGCGTTACCTCACAGAGTTGCTTCTTTCAGGACGACACCATGAGCTCTCTCCTCTATTTGCTTGCCTCTATGCTTTCCCCTCTATTTGCTCAGAATATTCGTTTAAAATTATTGATGTTCCGATCCGTGCTCTCGGTGGTGCAAAGCTAACACTGGTTCTAAACCTCCAAGTTATTCCCGCGTGCCAAAAACATGCCGAGGCACTTGCGAGGTGGATGCAGAGGGCTGTCATCCTTGATTCGTTCCGTGTCCTTGAGACACACGTGGGTTTTATCTGGCCTATCGTTGTGATTTCGTCGTGCCCTGTGGCCACCCATCTCACGGTCATGAGACGTGGCCGTAGGTGTGATTTACCGCGGTTCTACTGGGAATTGGTTTCATTTTCATGGATAGCAGTTATTCCTAGTGTGACTCTGTGATGGTTGTTCAACCTATTTTTAAATTATATATAGTACCTAAACCATAATTAATTATTTCTGGATTTTGTTCCTAAAGTACACGGATTTGAATAGTAATTCAAACAAACTTTTATTTTATCTGCATATATTTAAATTTCAGTGCATTCTCCAAATACTATTATTTGTGACGGAAGATATTTTCTAGGTGATTAAAAACTCTGTAAAAATATGACAAATGAGGAGATTTTTACGAAAATAGGCAAATATATTCTTTGATAAGTAAAATTAATGTGAATACCTAAATTTATTCAATGTAAAAGGCTTTATATGCCTAATATTTCAAGTAAAAGTATTTCATTTTTATCAAGATGATGAATTTTTAACCAAATAGTTCAATTTTTAACCAAAAAGATTAATTTTTAACTAGAATGATAAATGCTTAACTGGAATAGTTAAATTTTCAATTAGAAAGATAAATTCTCAACGAAAAATGTAAAGTTGATATTGGAACCAAGAAAGATTTTAATTATAAATCAAAAATAGTTTAATTCAACCAAGAATGGTGAATGAATGATGAATTCTCAACGAGAACTGTAATAGTTGATATATGAAATAAAAAGTATTCTAATTGGAATTTCAAATAGTTGAATCAAATCAAAATAGGCAAATTTGTAACAAAACAGTTTAATCTTCAACCAACAGAAATTAATGTTCAGCCAAACAGTTGCAATTTTACCCAAAAAGATTAATTTTTAACTAAGAAGAATATTTGTCTACCAAAAGAGATAAATTTTTATTAAAATACAGGAATATGCAATTAAAAAAGTTAAACTTCTAACCAAAAATGAAATATTGAAATTTTCAGTTAAAAAAAATTAATTTGCAATCAAAAAGTTGAATTTGCAGCTAAAATGATGGAATATTTAATTGGATTAGTTAAATTTGTACTCAAAATAATTAATTCTCTACAAAATAGTTAAATTTTCAACCTAAGGGATGAACTTTCAATAAAAATGATACATTTTGCAACAAAAAAAAGATACTTTTTAGCTAAGGAGCTTATCTTTCAATACAAAAAATGAATCCTCAACAAAAATGTAATAGTTGATATATTTCAATCAGATAGATTTGAATATTTAATAAGAAACAGTTCAATTTATCCAAAAAAGGCAACTTTTCAACAAGAGTTAAATTTTCAACTAAGAAAGATTTTTCAGTGGATAGAGAAAAAAATGCCAGCCAAACTGTTTAATTTTTAAGCAAAGAAGTTGAATGTTTAATGAGGAAGAATAATTTTTTACCAGAAGGGACGAATTCTCAACAAAGTCCATGACTCTTTAATCAAAAACTTAAACTTTAAACTGAAAAAGAACAACTTTTAGCTAGAAAATAGAATAATTATATTTTAAGTTAGAAAAAATAATTTAAAAACCAACAAAAAAACGAATTTTCAGTTGAAAATAAAAATGCATTGTCAATTAATTTTCTATTACATCCTTTTAAAATGAAGCACTTTAAGAAAAATTCATTCAATTAGCTCAAAAATACTCAAAAAAATTCCCTTACTTTAAAACAAATTCTTTTACAATTCTAGGATATCCAGGTGATTAGGCACTTTATTTGCTGATGTATAAACTGAAGTCGTTTTAATTTCAAAGATTGTTGCTTTAAACATATCAGAAAATATTCAAAGGTATTATATACATTACATTACGTCATAAAAGTGAAGCAGAATGAAATGTGACTGAATGTTACTTTAGGAAAAAGAGGGATACAAAAAGATTAGAACATACATAGTTCGTTCTAATCTATCAAAGAGAAGTCGGTTTTAATTTTCTACCTTACTTTTTTCGGCTTTCCTATCTTCTTCTTTCAGCCGGAACAAAAAAAATCTAATCAAGAACTCTGCAAATACACCTAAACTTAATTTTATCCCTCTAAACGCTGGCAACCGAAACAAATGTACGCTTATTTTGAATAAGCGATGTAATACTTTGGACGAGAACATTTCTAGTTTGACGTTTACATCGCCAAGAGCGAGGATCGGGGAACGATGGCGATCGTTAAGATAAATGCGATGGGAGAAACAAATGGAAATTTCCAGGGACCGACGAAACAATTGAGCGTCAGACTACTCGGCGGTAGTTCATTCCGAAGCCAATTTGCTTTATTCGCGATAGTCCATTGCCCGCAGTTACCGAACAGGCATGCCAGGTTGCCGCTCTATTCGATGGTACATACATGCTCAGGAATTCGCTGCAAACCCACGGCCACATCCGTATCCGTATTCGCACGCATTCAATTCCATTGAAACTTTGGGTTCTACCCTGCGGCCACGACTAGTTTGTTCAATTGAAACGCGAGCGCGTTGCATTATCAACGAGCACTTGTTAATTTTGACCGCGTTACATCTGCTGCTAAGCTGTCGGAAAGTGGAAACGATAATCAACTACTAAATCCCCGGAAATTACGCGGTCAATCAGTGTATACAGTGTTTCGTGGTTTTAGAACTGGATTCAGAATCCAGAATGTTCTGGGATTAGCAGAAATAGTCTCGACCTCACTACTTTCATTATCATCTCTTTTACTCTTTCACTCTTTTCCTCATTATCTCATATACCCCACCTCCCCTTCGTAACCTCTCCTTTCTCCTATATTATTTATACTACATAATAATTATTCCCTCTTTCCTTTGAACTGATATGGCAACCAATCCTTAGCCCCTCTATACTATTCTTATTCTAGCCCTAGTGTTCCCTCCTCTATTCTCTATCTTTAAAATCTATACCATTCACCACTTATTCGCTCTTCATTCTCTCCTCTATCCTCGCAAATTCAATTCTCAATGGAACACAATGCCTCCTTATTCCCTATATCCTGTTCCCCTTTATATTCTCCTATCTCTTATTCCAGTTCTCCTTATTACCCCTTCTAGGTACCCATATCCCTCTCTCCACCTTCTTAGATAGACTCTGTAACACGTTATTCTTTTCTACTTTTCATTTCCTATTCCACCAAACCACGTTCTCCTCCTTACCGCTTAAATTAACCCTAACCCTTCATAATCTACCTCTACACCCTTCATCACACTCACTTCTTCACCCAGTAATTCCTTCTTATCCCGTTATTCTCTATGACCTGTTGACTTTCTTATCTGCCTTCGTCCGCCTTTTACTGATACACCTAAATCAATTTATCATACCTCTTTGTCTATTTTTCCACATCTCTTCGCTCTCCTTCTCTCTTTCCATTTTTATCAGCTACACCCAGATCGTCTTTGAGACTTCCTCTTCCTATTCGCTGTCCGACTTACCCTATCTCCTATAAACTGTACCTTCTCTCCTCCTTCTTCGTTGCTCCCAATATATCTCGTCTGCACATTTAGCCTCTCTATAACCCCCCTATCCACGTCCCTTTCCTCCCCTTAATGCACTACACTCCCAAAACCCTGTTCTTTCTTACGCAGTCACTGCGCCTTCAACTTGTCCATTCTCGTATATTTCCTTGCCTCTTCATACATAACCGCCCTTTAATTCCCCTACTCACAAAATTCCTCAGCCTTATACACATCTTTCCCCAACGACCCTCTTCATCTGAACTCTAATCTTTCCATCTAAGCTCATCCTCTGCTAGCCTTCAATCTGTCATCTCATCCTCTCTTCCACTCATCTCGTCTTCCTCTCTTAAACTTGACTGGATCTATCTCACATTTGTAGCCACTGAATGAAATAAAAATATTTTCCAGGATACCTAAATTTGTTTCTTTTTGGTGACGAATTTATTTTCTTCTCACTTGATTTTGCTCAAGCGTCTTTCTTTCTCACTATAAAAACACAGATTTAGGTACAATAGGAAACATTTTCACTTATTGTAGACAACGAAAATTCTTTTTATCACAAATTGAAAATGAATTTTTTCTTGTCATTTAAAATTAATGAAGATCATTTTTACGTCATCCTTCTTCATATATCACTGTTGAAACATATTAAAAATACATTTCTGGTAACATATAACACACACTTCATCTTCAAATAGTCGATAAAATTGATATAACTATAAGAAAATAGTAAAAAACTAAATTCAATTGGTCTGAACTTTTTTCCGGTGCACTTTAACTTTCCGGTCCACTTTAACTTTTGAAGGATTTAATCTAATCAAGTCAAGTTCGGTAGAAGATAATTCTGATTAAAAATTCAAAAATGTAGAGCAATTTAAAAATTTTACATTTTTAATTTCGATGAAAAAATTTCAATTAAAATTTTCATAGATATTAAATATATTTCGAAACTATCCCGATGAAAGTTCTCGATTAGATCGAAATTCAGAAAGTTAGAGCATTTTCAAAATTTGCAACAAAATTTATTTGAAGAGTTTCAGAAATTTTCGTCAAAGTTTCTAGCACATGACAAAAATATTTGCAAATTGTCTCAATTTAATTTTTAATTTTGATGAAAATTAAAATAGTTATATGCTTTTCAATATTTTTGAAATGTTCAAAAAATAGAAGAAAACTATTTTTATGATACATTCAGAAATTTCAATTAAAATTTCCGCTAAATATCAAATATATTTCAAAACTACTCCCACTTGATGTTCAGATTAGACCAAAATTCAAAAAGTAAGAGGATTTTCAAAATTTCACACAAAATTTTTTGAAGAGTTTTAGATATTTTTATCAAAGTTTCTAGTACACGACAAAAATGCTTACAAATTACCTCCATATGATTTTTAATTCTGATGAAAATGAAAAAAGTTACATGCTTTACAACATTTGGAAAATTGTAAAAAAATAGAAAAAACCATTTTTCTGATAGATTAAGAAATTGTAATCAAACTTTTTCCTAGATTTCTAATATATTTCGAAACTATCTTGATACAATTTTTCGATTAGATTAAAATTCAAAATGTTTGAGCATTTTCAAAACTTTAAACAAAATTTTTAAAGAGTTGAGAAAATTTTTGTCAATGTATCTTGTACATGACAAAAGACTTGCAAATTATCTAACGGAATTTTTCATTTACATACAAATTAAAAAAGTTTTAAGCTTTTAAAAATGAGGGAAATTTTCAAAAAATAGAAAAACTATTTTTCTGATGATTTTAGAAATTCCAATTAAAATTCCTACTCGATATCAAATATATTTCAAAACTATCCCAATGAAATTTTTTGATGACACCAAAATTTAAATATTTGCAAATTATCCGAATGGAATTTTAAATTTTGATGAAAATTAACTATTAACTAAATTAACTATTTTTCTGATAGATTAAGAAATTGTAATCAAACTTTTCCGAGATATCCAATATATTTCGAAACAATCTTGATACAATTTTCCGATTAGACCAAAATTCAGAAAGTTTGAGCATTTTCGAAATTTTAAACAAAATTTTTAAAGAGTTTAGCAAATTTTTGTTAATGTTTCTTGTACATGACAAAAGACTTGCAAATTATCTAAGGGAATTTTTTATTTTCATAAAAATTAAAAAATTTATAAGCTTATAAGCATTATGAAAATTTTCAAAAAATAGAAAAACTATTTTTCTGATGAAATTAGAAATTTCAATTAAAATTTCTACTCGATATCAAATATATTTCAAAACTATCCAAATTGAATTTTTTGACTAGTCAAAAATTCAAATACTTGCAAGTTATCCGAATGGAATTTCAAATTTGAATGAAAATTAAAAAAGTTTTTAGGATTTTTAACATTTTTTAAATTTTCAAACAAAAAATATTTTTCTGATAGATTCAGAAATTTCAATTGAAATTTCTACTTGATATCAAATACAGTTCAAAACTATCCCAATTATATTTTTTGATTAGAGCAAAATTCAAAAATTTAGAGCATTTTCAATACTTGATACAATATTTTTTAAAGAGTTTTAGAATTTTTTGTCAAAGTTTCTAGTACATGAAAACATTCTTATAAATTATCATTTTAAAGTGTTATATTACATACTTCCTTGTTGTCCTCCTGCACGAAGGCTGACGAGATATCATCAAAAAATTATTTTCTGAGAAAAGTTTGAGATAGCCATGAATAATATTCTCTTGATTGGACTAAAAAATTATTTGAAAATTTGTTTAGGGACCGAAAGAAAACTAAAAGCAGTTGCAAGCCAATATTTTGAGGTATCGTTCTCGAAAGTTGAGACATTTTATAATCTTGTTTCTCGACAAAATAATCCAAAAAAGTATTACAATTTTTCGAGTTTCTAGTCTTTAATAATAATCATAGTAGAGAAAGTATAACTCATCTTACTCAAGAATATTCAATGAGAAAAGTAGTTTTCCAGGATAACGATTTAACTTCGAACAAAGAATTTAGATTTCTTCTACTTCGCTTTTGTTCCAATTTCAGTAAGGTCTCAAATTTACGGGTCACAGAGCAAATCGGAAAATCAAACGAAGGATCTGGAGCGAACGTGATAGAAACGTAAGGTGCGACCTTGAAATCCAAATCAAGGACCTGCCAATGCCAGGTGAATTTCTCGCCTCTCTTAACCTTCCCAATCTGGACCGATTTCTTTTCTTATATCAAAAGCAGACATTTTCCCGCTACCAATAAAAATAACTTTGATTGTTTTTTTTTTAGTTTGGGATTTTCGAATCATGTTAGTTCATATTTTTCCTGTATATTTCTTGTATGAGTTCACAAAATTATTGTTGGTTTTGATTTTTGTTTTAATTTCCGCTAAATTCACTCTGAGAATAAAATATGAATATCTAATAAATTTGTTCTGTGTTTTTTGGCTTTTATAGTGAAATGCGAAACCTTTTGAAAACTGTGTAGGTCTACAAAAAGAAGCCACGTAAAATGCTTATACAATTTTTCAGGCGTGCTTGCTTTATTGTTGAAAACTGAAAAATGATTCGTTTCACAGGACAATTTGGTGTTCATTCTGCAGTTTGAAAATCGCTTCAGTCGATAAAGCCACAGGCGAAAATTAAACAAAGCCACAGAGAGAATAATACTCTCATATA
>CAKNYM010050958.1:75553-87007 GCA_932195095.1 Andricus curvator
AGGCGTGGGGAGTGCGGAGGTTTTAACGACTTAACTAACGACCTGATAGGATATAAAGTCCTTTATGGTGGGCGTATCTCGCTTATTTTGACTATTTTTCACATTCCCATCATAATGAGGAGGTGGTCATGTGTAAAAATAGCTTTTGCGGATTTCATTAATTTTTCACATTTCGAGACTCCCTTAATCCGGGAAAACAGGTTTTACGATGGTGTCTGTCTGCCCGTTGTCGTTGTCGTCGTTGTCATTGCCGCTGCCATTGTTGTCGCTGTCAATATACCGGTTAACTTTTCCAAAACAAATATAGTTTGATTGTTCTTTGGCACACGTTTTTAGGGACCAAAAAGGAAGGTCCAGTTCGTCAAGCAGCATTTTTTTACAAGCGGTTTCCCACCAAATAAAGTACAAAAAAATACAAAATTCTATTTTGCGGTCACACTATGCAATATACGTAAAAAATGAGTACACAACCATTGTACGCCCAAAAACGATCAAAAAATTTATCAATATTAATTTTTCATAGTAGGCGTAGTTTTTTTCAATATTGGAAAATAAACTTAAAATAAAATAAATAAATTCTGGAAATATGAAAAAAATTACGCGAAAAAATAAATTAAGAAAAGTTATTCATGAAAAAAGGATCTACTTTGTGATCAATAATTTCTTGATAGAAGGCGTAGTTTTTGTTCAATCGCAAAAAATACTAGTACGAAAAAAAAATTGAAAAATTTCTTCAACCAAAAATGATCTAAAAACTTGTTCAAATTCATTTTTTGATAGGGCCGGTAGTTATTTTTCAATCATAAAATAATACATTCAAAAAAATGGAATTTTAGGAAAAACAGCACAAGGTAGGTATAAAATTCGAAATAAAAAAATTGTTTGTCTAAATAATATCTGGAAATTTTTTCGAAACCACTTTACCCTAGAACGCGTATTTTTTATTTGAATCGTGGAAAATAACATTGAAAATGAACATTGGAAATAAATGAAATAAATTTTCGGAAAAAACAAATATAAATTTGCTTTGGATTATTTGTTGATAGGAGGCGCACTTTTTTCAATCATAAAATAAGACAATGAAAGTACGTCTATTTCAATAACAATGCATATTATGAATTGTAATAACCTACATTTATTGAAATGATACATTTTTTTAGAGTAACTGTTCATAAGGATTAATGCAAAATAAGGAAACAATAATAAAATAATTATAAAAAATTAGGTGTGTAATTTATTCTGCAATATCTGAATAAGCAATCCCGGAACGAGGTACAAAAATTAATATAATATACATTTTATGTAATAGAGTTAAACATAATAAAGAAAAGTTCGTGTTTTGGACAAATTTTAATCGAGTGCGAAAAGTGAGACACGTGATGAGAATATGGTCGTTCGTGGAAGCCCAGGTAGCTCTAACAATAGAAAATTCACACTCACTAAATTACAATTGTCGATGGTTCAAATCTTGATTGTAAAAGGTCTATGCACAAATGTGGAATTTGACCAGCGCGCGATGAGACTGAAAAAAATGGCTGGTTGGGACAATTAATAAAGTAGTAGGGCCAACTATTTCAGTTTGTAATATATGCCGCTGCAATTTAAATGGTTTCGGCTACTACTTTTATTCGCAAGATTGGTAGTAGTTATCCTTACTACTTAAATTAGTCAGTCTTACTATTAAATTAGTTAGTCTTACAAATAAACTAGTTGATCGTACTACTTAAAATAGTAATCCTCACTATTACAATTAGTAAGTTTTACTATTTAAAATAGTAGTCCTCACTATCACAAATATTAAGTATCACTATCAAAATTAGTATCATTACTATATTAAAACTGAAAAGTTTGACTATTAAAATTAGTGGTTCGTAGACTACTGCGAGGGTAGCACTTTTCAATATTGAAATAATAGTAGATTTTACTATAACATATCACTAGTGGACAAGGGGGGTCCTGATAAGACGCAATGTCAAAATAGACCCACATGTAATAAAGTGACGTTTCGTATATTTAATAATAAATATATTGCAACACTTTCACTTACAAACTAAAAGTGTTAAAAATGGAATAACTGAAATTGTAACAATCAAATTTTCCACAATCCATTTTCGTCTATTAAAAAATTTGGATCGATACGATAGTCTTTATTGGATTCACTACTGAAAAATTCACAAACATAACGCGATATTATTTCGGTGCGGATGTTGGTAGCACTGCTCAGGTTTCACTTCTGCCAATGTCGCCAAGGAGAGAAACTTGTAATTTTTATTACTTTTATTTCTTGGCGAATAAATTGGTGGTAAATGTGACTACTTTATTTGTTGTGACTAGAATTACTATCGTTATTAATATAACCTACGTAGGATTATTAACGGCGACTTGTTGTTGTACTAAACTGGTAAGCTACTTTTACCATCGAAGTAGTTGTCGCAGCTAATACCATCTCTACTAATAAAGAGCTTCTTGTCACAACTAAACATGTTTTCAACGGAGAATGTGCCCGCGTGGCGGGCAGATTTTTTGTGTTTACAGTTAATCGATTTGAAACTTTTAGTATAAAAATGGTTAACATTCAAATAGTTTTCATTTTTAGTTATATAGGCCTTCAAAACTGTACCTAAAAATGTTCTAATTAAGTAAATCTAAAGGCCTTAAGGCTTTTAGATTTTCAATCATTGTAAACGAAATTATTTCATACTTCAAAATGTCACCAATCCAATTTTCTGAACTCAACAACGGCCACGGCCACGGCAACGGCCATACCACGCTGGAAACACCAGTTCCCGTTAGATCACTGAAGTTAAGCAGTGTTGGGCGCGGTTAGTACTTGGATGGGTGACCGTCTGATACTACTGCGTTGCTGTTGGCGGCCGTGGGTGTGGTGAGCCCACACTTGTAGTTATTTACTACAAGAAACTATCCACCTAGAAACACTATCCGAATCGGGTAGTGTCACGCTTACCCCTAGAGGCTCGCCGAAAGGGAAATAGCTTAATGGTATAGAACAGAATCTTAAATCAAAACTCATTGAACATTGCATACTTTCTTGTGATATCAAGCTAGTGACATATGAAGTAATTGGAAAGGCGTTTCTAATGGAAAAATATTTCTAATGGAAAAATATCGAGTAAACATGTTTAGAGACACAGAATTTTCAAACATCCTTGGAATCCCTTTTAATTGTGCAACCAAATAGAAGTTATGAATCGAGAAAACATTGTTGATTTTCAGTCCCTAAAATAGGTAGCAATATTGGTATTCAGATTTATAAATGTAAAAGCCCCTTAATTTTTTTTCTACCTTCATCGTTTTATTATTATTTTCTCATTCTGCAGTCTCGCTAACATTGTGGAAAACTAAACTGCGATGGTCAGTCCATTTTGCAGTTCGACAGACCGTACAATTTCTTATAACATTATCCTGAAATATCCTTTTCTATAATGTTCCTGGACGCGTGTTTCAGTTCGTTTCAGAAGCTCAAGTTCTGTCTATCGAAAACTAATAATTCACACTTGAATGAGCCCGCCTAGAAGATCGACTTGGCCAGGAAGACCGAAAGCAATTATTACGCAGAAAAAGACGGCGAGACTCTTCGTCTGTCCGGAATCGCCAAACTTTCCTTGGGGTATTAACTTTTCCCAAGATGTTCAGTGAACATTCAACCAGGTAATTTCAAAAAACTTTTATCCTCGTCAGTTCAGAATCCATATTAGGCGGAAGCAATTCAGCTTTGATTCAGCTGACTGGAAATTTTCATCTAGGATTAGTTGATTTCCACGGAGACGAAACAATATAATATAATTCTGTTTTTCAGGGGGGGGGGGATATACGAAATTGAAAAAAAATGTATGTTTCCAGAGAAATAATATTATTTTCTTATATGTGATTAGTAGGGTGGTTCTTATTTATACTTGGTGGATTTTTTTCGAACTTCTCTGCTCTCACCCCCAAATTTTGTTCGAATGCCCAAAGAAAAATCTCCGAATTTGAGCAAAATCGGTTAATATTTAGGGGTGCCGCAAAGACCATGAAGTTTCCCATTGATTTAACATGGGAAAAAGTCAGCTTTTTGTAAATCTAATATTTAAACGCGATAATATGTTACAAATAATTCCGTGTTTCAGTATATTGTTCAAAATTCGTCAGAGAATGAGAATCAATCATAAATTTTGAGGTTGAATAATTTAAGCCACTCTTATGGGTCCCCAAAGAAAACCCCATAAGTGAAAAATTTGAATTTTACGTAATATTGCGGTTTATTGACGCTTTATAAAAGTTTTTTGAAAATAAATCATCATTAATCAGTTATTTAAGAATACCCAGTCATTTGTTAACTAATATTCAATTGTTTAGACAATTTCAATTTGTTTAAATATATTTTTTTTCAGTTAACTTGCGAAATAAACGTATTCAAATAATACGTATTTGTTCAAGCGTATGTTTTACCTAAAAGAAGCAGGAGAAACATTTTATCTAACTAAATTTTCGACAAATTTTAATATTTGTAAGTACTAATTTGATTATTATGAATACTCGCAGATGTTTAAACAAATTCAAATTTTTGAAACATTCCCGAGTATTCATAATAAACAAATTAGTAATTGAAAATATTTAAAATTTTCGAAAATTTAGTGATATAAAATGTTCCTCCTGCTTTTTTTTAGGTAAAATATATGCTTGAATAAATACGTATTATTTAAATAATTGTAAAATTATTTGAACAAATTATTTTATTGTTATTATTGATTAAATAACCGATTAATGATTGTTTATTACTAAACAAATCTTAAAAAGCGTCAATAAACCGCAATATTACGTAAAATTAAAATTTGTCACTTATGGGGTTTTCTTTGAGGACCCATAAGAGTGGCTTAAAATTATTCAACCTCAAAATTTATGATTGATTCTTATTCTCTGACGAATTCTGAACAATATACTGAAACACGGAATTATTTGTAACATATTACCTCGTTTAAATATTAGATCTACAAAAAGCTGACTTTTTCCCATGTTAAATCAATGGGAAACTTCATGGTCTTTCCAGCACCCCTAAATATTAACCGATTTTGCTCAAATTTTGAGATTTTTTTTTTGGCATTCGAACAAAACTTGGGGGGGGGGGGGTTGCTAGCAGAGAAATTCGAAAAGTGAATAATAAGGGCCACCCTAGTGATTAGTGTAGAGGGGAGGTAGGGAAGGGGACCCAAAAGATAAAGATTTCACACGAAAATACTTTCAAAATTTTAAAAATCTCATGCAAAGAGTGAAATAATAAAGTGAATCGAAATGTTTAGAAAGTAAGAGAAAAATATAAATATAAACAACTGATGATTTTCGACGATTTTTTTAATACAAATATTTTACATTTATTTTTTACAGAATTTTAAATAAAAAATTCCTAATAAAAGAGGTTCCTACTTGAAATTCTCGAACTCCATCAGAATTATTTGCGAAAATGCAAAAAAGAAGAGGGAAAATCGATCCAGGCGCAGTTAAAATTTTTTAATTGGAAAATATTTTTTTGTAACGCACGCACGAAATGTTCGCTTTTCGAGGCATGTATTGCGTGCGGGAAGTGTCCAATTCCAAAGCCGTGATTAAAAGCAGTTCTAAAAAGACTTTTTCTAGCTGCTGCGCTTGCGCTCTTTGAGCAAGATTACTTTTTCTAGCTGCTGCGCTTGCGCAGTTCCAGCCATATTACTTCTTCTTTCTGTTGCGCTTGCGCATTTCGATTCAGATTTACTTTCCAGGACTGCCGTAATAATAACCTCACTTCATTATGATTTGACGCTTGAGAGACTGATTGTGAGTAGTGAATAGTGATTGGACAAACTCAAAGTGATAATTTAACATAAATGATTGTTAAATTACCATCAATTACCGATAAATTACCGAAAATTTTAGAAATTTGTGGATACATGAAATTTCCGGTAATTTATCAATTTTCCATAAATTTCCGGAAATTTGGGAAATTTAGCAATTTTCCATAAATTTCCGGAAATTTAAAAAAATTTTCCAAAAAGCTTTGGCTACCTGAAATTTCCGGTAATTTTGCAATTTTTCATAAATTACCGGAAATTTAGCAATTTTCCATGAATTTCTGGAAATTTTTGGAATCTTTGCAAAAAGCTTCGGATACCTGAAATTTCCGATGATTTAGCAACTTCTCATAAATTTCCGGAAATTTTGGACATTTTTCCATTTTCCGGAAATTTAAAAAAATTTTCCAAAAAGCTTTGGCTACCTGAAATTTCCGGTAATTTTTCAATTTTCGATAAATTACCGGAAATTTAGCAATTTTCCATAAATTTCAGGAAATTTTTGGAATCTTTGCAAAAAGCTTTGGATACCTGAAATTTCCGATGATTTAGCAATTTCTCACAAATTTCCGGAAATTTTGGACATTTTTCCATTTTCCGGAAATTTTAGAAATTTAAAATAATTTTCCAACAAGCTTTGGCTACCTGAAATTTCGGATAATTTTGCAATTTTCCATACATTACCGGAAATTTAGAAATTTTCCATAAATTTCTGGAAATTTTTGGAATCTTTGCAAAAAGCTTTGGATACCTGAAATTTCCGATGATTTAGCAACTTCTCATAAATTTCCGGAAATTTTGGACATTTTTCCATTTTCCGGAAATTTTGGGATTTTTTCCAAAAACCTTTGGATGCCTTGAATTTTTTGAAATTTTCGGTAATATACAAATTCAACATAAATTTCCGGAAATTTTTGGTAATTTTACCATAAATTTCCAAAATTTACCATAAATTTCCAAAAAATTTATTCTTGTTGTTTCTCAAATCGAAAATTTCCTGCATTTGTTACAAAAAATATCGTGTGCAACTGGTGCTGAGAGTAGACAGTTGCAACTCTTGTGAAGTTTACAGTACTTGTAGCACAATATACTATTATTTGTCTAACAGTACGAATTTTTTTTCTTGTTTTTTGCTTCCTCATAGAGGAAGCTTTGTAATGGTAAAATTTTACAACAATTTTAAATTCATTTAATTGAACCTTCCACAATTTAAAAATGTCTAATACAATGTTCTAAGCAATTGTCCGGATGTGTGTGTGTGGATGTGTGGATGTCACACTTTGTTGTGGACACGATAACTTGAAAAAGGTTGCAGATAAATTGATGAAATTTGTAGGGCTTATTTTCCCGACTAATATCTTGAAACTGATCGAAGGATTTCTAAAAAGATTTGTTGCATTTTTGTAGCACTTAATAATATTTTAAAAATCGGTTTTTTATAGTAAAACTTTTTTCATTGACATAATTCGAAGTTGAGGGAAGAATATAAAAGATTCCTTGGTTCTAGACGAATCGATTGACCTATACTATGAGTATATTTTATTAAAGCGTAGGGAAGTTATGGTAATTTATATATTTAAAAAATCGGGTTTTTACAGTAAAACTTTTTTCATTAACATAATTCAAAGTTGATGCAAGAATATAAAAGATTCCTTGAATCGAGAAAAATCGATTGACCTATAATATTAAAATATTTTATTAAACCGTAGGGAAGTTATGGTAATTTATATATTTTGAAAATCGCTCTTTTATAGTAAAACTTTTTTCATTACCATGTTTTAAAGTTCATGCAAGAACAGAAAAGATGTGTTGATTTGAGACGAATCGATCGACATATAATATTAATACATTTTATTGAAGAGTAAGGAAGCTACGGTAATGCATAATATTTAAAAATACGGGGTTTCATAGTAAAACTTTTTTCATTAATATAATTCAAAGTTGATGCAAGAATATAAAAGATTCGCTGGTTACGGACGAATCGATTGACCTATAATATTAATATATTTTATTAAAGCGTAGGGAAGTTATCGTAATTTATATATATTGAAAATCGGTTTTTTATAGTAAAACTTTTTTCATTAACATAATTTAGAGTTGACGCGAGAATAGAAAAGTTGTGTTGATTCAATACGAATCGATTGACCTCTAACATTGATACTTTTTATTGAAGAGTAAGGAAGCTATGGTAATGCATAATATTTGAAAACACGCTTTTTTATACTAAAACTTTTTTCACTAACATAATTCAAAATTGATGCAAGAACGGAAAAGACTTTTTGCTCGTAAATTTTCAAAAAAAAAAAAATAATAATAATTCTGACAATTTTCGTAAAGAAATCATAAAGCTGGGAAAAGGATCGGGTGCGACAGAACATTTCCCTTCCCTTTTCCAGCTCGAAAAATTATCATTTCGAATACAAAATTTGATTTGTCTGATTTGTCTTTGTATTCAAAAAATTTTTTGTATTATTTTGTAATTTTATATTTTTTGTACATTTCTATTTCTAAATTGATCAAAATGAAGACTTTGGTTGACCTATTATTGAAAAAATAACTAATGCTTCCTCTATGAGGAAGCAAATACATTTGCTAACGGGAAGCAAAGTGCTCGTGAAATGAGCACCATATAATTATAAATACAGCTAGTTTTATAATATGAATGTCTCCAACAACAAATACTTCATGAACGCAAAATATTTAAATCAACGAAATTATCAAAAAACGGCACAGGTTCATATTTCTTTTTCTTTTATTTTGAAGAAATGTTGTAAAGTTTTTTCTTAATTATATTAAAGGAATTTAATATTATTTCATAATAAAGATTTTATATTAACTGCCGAAGATGAAGGATTTTCTTCTTCTGATATATTATTTCCTGTGTCGTTTTTAAGTATTTTTGTATTCTTGTATATTTAAAAATATAGTTTTTGACGGTTTTTGCATCATTTTGAATTAATGACCTAAAAACCCCAATATCTTTAGTCTTGATCACGCACCGTCTGAACTTGTTACATTTGGTGAAAAAATAAATGCGTATTTGTGTTTTATTTGAAAAAAACATTTAAATCGTGGTGGTAAGGCACGTGGTACTAATCTAGAGAACTGCATGCAAAAATTTTCAAAATTCACAATTTGATATTTCAACCTATACATAGGCTAGGTTTCTACGCTTAAAGATGTTATTTTTGACCGAGGTTTCAATTTTTTTTTAAATAAAACAAAAAGGCGCATTTATTTTTCCACAAACAGAACAATTTTGTGGGGTTTGTGATAAAAAAAGTTTAGTTTTTCTAGGACAGTCAAAACAAGAAATAAAAAATTATATGATTTTTTAAATCAGGAGTAGAATGGAAAGTGATAACCCAGGATCGCGCTCGAAAATGTATTCACCTCGCACTACGCGCTCGGTCTTTGTACTTCCCTACGTTTACGCAAAATCTTTGAAAATTAAATGTGAAATCATCGGCAGTAGTAATTTGGTGATTGTGAATTCTCTTTTGTTAAAGCTTCTTTGGCTTAAACGAACACATTCTCATCACGTATCTCATGCTTCGCAGGCGAATAAAATTTGTCCAATACGCGAATTTATCTATATTATGTTCAACTTTAATATTTTTATAAATGTATACTATATTAATATCTGTATCTCGGCTCCGAACTGCCTATTCAGACATAGCAAAATAAAGTACAAATTTTATTTTGCATGATTACTTTAATATTCGTTCCTTATTTGCCATTACCAACATAGCTTAAGACCGGTTTTAAAAGAAAACTTTAGTACGGATCTTTTCAAATTTTATGAATTGAAAACTGTACTTTTCCCTTCGTGTTTTTTCAGAATATTTGCAAAACGTGATTTTTTGTAAATATTGTGCCTGTGTTCGCAACTGTTGAATTGGACAGAACAAAATAAAGCAAATCTATTTTATTATTTGTTCTTTATTCCGCAATATCTTTTTTGTATTTATTGTACAGAGTGTATATAAAAAAAATCGTTTTAGATAAATGAAGAAATTTTCTTTTTACCTATTCTTGTTGTTGCATAGTTTAAATGGACACTGACGTAAACACTATTTTTTCTGACTTAGGGAGCCTCAAAACGTCGACATTTGATGGAATCCACGAAAGTCATTTTTCACATAAAATCAATACTTTTTTACATTCTCATTCTAATGAGAAGGTATTGGTTTTATGTAAAATTTGACATAGTCGGTTTTCATCAAATCTCCACGTTTTGAGACCCCCTGAGCTAGAAAAAACGATTTTTACGAAGGTGTCTGTCTGTCTGTAGTCTGTCTGTCTGTCTGTCTGTCTGTCTGTCTGTCTGTCTGTCTGTAGCCACGATAACTTTCGAAAAAATGATCAGATTTGATTGAGCTTTGGTACACTTTTTTATGGCCGAAAAATAGGAAACGAGTTCGTTAACCAGCTATTTTGGATGAAAATCCAAAAAGTGAGCACATTTTGAAAATTTTTGAGACCACTTTTTTGGAAGATTTGAAAATGCTATGTACGGTTATTAGTAGTACGCAAAATGACGAACAAAATATTCTTATGACTTTTCGTGATGAAAAAAAAATTACTGGAGTTATAGCATTTTCAAAATTCCAAAAAACAAACGAAAATGAACATTTTAAGCCGAAAAACGCACGATATGAAAAAAAGTCAAGAGGAGAAAAACGTTGATTCCTGAACACCCTACAATATTTTCATAACAACTTTTTGAATTTTTTGAAAAATAAAAAATTCAAATTTTGATCGCACAAAAAATTAATGAAAAATCAAAAAAGCCATTTTGCTGTCAAACTATGCAAGATACCAGAAAAGATCATTTCACCAAAATTGTGCACCTAAAAAAGATCTACAAATTTCTTATCATTCACTTTTTGATATGACGCGTAGTTTTTGTTTTATTTGTAAAAAACAGCATTGAAAATAGAAAAATCAACTTTGTAGACGAATAACACGAGCTACGAAAAAAATGACATAAACAACATTTATTTATTCAAGGAGGAGGTACAAATTTGTTGTGAATCATGTTTCCTTAGGATGCGTGGTTTTTGTTTTATTCGTGAAAATAACATTGACAGTAAAAAAAATCAAATTTTTGAAAAAACAATGCAAGGTACGAAAACATATAAATGAACAAAAATTGTGCATTCAAAAAAGACTTACACACCCGTAATCAATTTTTGTGGTAAGAATATATTCAAAATGAAAAAATTAACTTTTTTGATAAACGGCACAAGCTAAAATAAAATGTTAACTAATAAAATTTGTCGCCTGAATTATATCATTACTTTTCATTTGAAATCAAATACAAATTTAGTAATTTGTATATAAAGAACATATAATACGAAGCACAAAGTGCGCGCTCAGTGTATTTACCAAATCGCACGCCGTAAGTGCGCTCAAACTTTTTTGTTTCTATCATACGGTTCAAATGATTTTCAAATCAAATATCGAGCGCGAAGCGCGAGTGTCTGGATGAGAATGTGTTCCTTAAGGTCGATAGAACCTTGAGTAAATAAAGTTCCTTTTCAGTCTAAAATAAAAATAAATTTAACAATCACTTAATATGTAGAGGTTTTGATAATTTTATAATATTTGCAAACAAACTTTTTCTTTT
>CAKNYM010050958.1:104210-146221 GCA_932195095.1 Andricus curvator
AAAGTTTGGCACGTTTCGATCAAACCCTGAAGTATGAGTTCAATTTTTCGAAAATCCAAAATTTCCCCATGTTAATTAAATGGGATTTTGAAGTGCCCGGTGGCACGTGTTAATGTTCGAATTTCACAAAAAAAAAATTAGGGATTTTTTTCTCCGGAAATGGAAACTTTTTTTGGGGGGGGGGGGCTTGCCCTCTAGGGTGAAAAAAAATTTTGCAATGCATGTTTGGACTCTTGACAGCGTTCGCTAATGTTTCGCGTTCCGACAATTTTGATTCTAGCGTTATTGTTTTATTAAAAATCAACTTTTTGTGAATATTTTTGGATTCTAGAGAGTTGCCCTTCTTTAGTTTAGTACGTGAAATTAATAATTCTTCAAATATTAGTTAATTTTATTTTGTATAAAAACCCATATTTTCATAAATTAGGAATTTGAATAAATTTGATCGATGATAGGATATTAAAGAATTCATGGAAATCAAGAAATTCACAGACCTTGCGGAATATGAGGAATTCATGGAATTCTTTCAAATCTTCGCATTCCAAGAATTCGTTGAATTCCAAGAATTCGTTGAATACCGTATATTCCCTGATTTTCATGAATTCCACGAATTCCGTGAAATTTGTGAATTACTTCAATTCCGCGAAATCCGTGAATTACTTGAATTCCGCGAATAACTTGAATTCCTTGAATTTTTCCCATTTGAGTCTACCTGAACATCAATTTTCAGTGTTATATTCTTCACATGCTGTTTTTAAGACTTGATAACTTTCACAATTGCATAAGTCTGACAATTAAAGCCTAAATTTGTAATTTTAAAAATTAAAAGTGAATAATAACATTCTGTATAATCTTATTTTCGATTTTTCATAGGAAAAATTATATTTATTGCAAATAAAATAACTATATTGTTATAAAAACAATAATGATGATAATAAATAGGTGTTAATATTTATTATTATCGCCATAACAAATACATAACACCAGTTTTTACTCTTTTATCTCAGTGAAATGAAGAAATGAGCATGGATGACGGGGTTAGTCGGTTCTGAATTCTGCGAATGTATTTTCCACATTGAAATACATTCCTAAAATATTTTTAAGTAAGTTTGAACAGTGCTTGTTGTAGAAACCAAATTAGTTTTTTTGTACAAATAGTAAAAATGGGTAAAAAAATTGATTTGTATTGCCGGTGGCGATGAATCATGAAACGTGGAAAATAGCTTAACATTTAGGCTAGGAAAGGCGTTTCTTTGCTTAAGCTTTTAATATGTCCAAAAATTACTTGATCAGGACGAAAATTATTTTTTTGTAATAAAAGATCATTTTTGTTTCATAAAATTAAGTAAACGATTATAGGGACATATCAAGAGCATAGTTGCTCGAGTAATCGCGACCGGTCGCGAAGACTAGGACGAATCTGTCAAAATTTTATTTCCATATTTTGTTACAAATAATGATTTAATTAATTTCCAAAAGGCGTGAAATGAAATCGGGGAACTAACTTGTTACTGCGTGAAAAGTAATCGTAATATAAATTAGGTCATGTAAAATATTGACATGACTTTAGTGATTTCATCATCAATTTTTTAGTTTATTATCTTTTTTTCAGTGAAGTTAATATTTATTAAGTAGTTTTTCATTAGCTAACATTAATCTATACTGCATAATATAAAGAAAATTGTGTAACAGATATATAATATTATTGATAGTTTTAATGTTTTGACAATGTAAACAGAAAATAACCTCCAAATACACATGATTTTTTTAGTCACTGCAATTTATCAAATTTCTTTATTGTGTTTATAATTTATGTTGCAAAAAAGTTGATTATACAAATTACCAGTGTGTACATTTTTGTATCCCATGTAATTATGTCGTACTTAGCCATTTTATAGAACAAAGTTAGGTTATATGACTTTATACAACTGAATATTATTTTTCGAACTTTATTTTAAAAAGGAAAATATTATTCATTTTTACTTATAATATTCAGTATTATAAAAGAATTTCAGCATTGTAGTTATCACTTATCGCGATAAAAATTCTAAAAAAGATTTATTTCGATTTATTTTTGAGACCACTTTATTTCTTATAAATAAAATATTAATTTTATTCGAAAATATTTTTAATTTAATAAAAACTAAACATTTTAAAAGAAAATTCATTTTTATTATGATTAATTATTATAGTGTCCATCAGACGTATTGGAACTATCAGAAGATTCGATTTTGAGGTTATGTTTCGACGGATTTCATCTCGGAGGTCTCAATCTCTCATTTAATATAAAACTAACAATACATCTTTCATTTCATTAAAGTATACTTAAAATACAAAAATACACTTGAAATACACGTCCAAATCACTAAAAACACATTTCAAGAAAACTTATCCTTTTTCGCGAAGACTGGGACGACTCGCGATTACTAGTACATGGCAGATTTGGAAATGGCGATAACTGGGACATCGGCGCTTTTTGACTTTTAATTGTTTCTCAATAAGAAGTAATATTAAATATAATGAAAAACCAATTTTTATAATATTCTAGGATGTTTAATGCTTCACTCAGTATCAATCATTTTTAACTAATCCTTCCAAAACAATATTCTAAATATTTGAAGTCAATGAAATCTCTTATGGTGACGATTACTGGGACGTTTACGTTATAGCGTTAAGGTTTTTGCTCGAAACTTCTCACGAGTGCTAATCGTACCAAGAGCAAATAAACTTATCAGCGCGATACTCAAATTTATGAAAATATCAATATGCGGAAGCTTATACGTCGCCTGGAAAAATTTCAAATTTGTGGGTTAGCCGGTTTTGAATTACAGCCCTTCGAATGAATCTTGGTTATTGAAATAATGGTTAATGATTAATCTTGGCCGAGAAAAAATAATTTTTATTGAAAAATCTACACAAAACACAGGCAAATTTAAACAATTATTTTTCTGAAATGGAAAAAATCATAGAAAAAAGTAAACAGATTATAAAAATTCTATATTATAAAACGAAGCTCGGTGTATTTGCATTAAAAGTATGAGGGAATTTGAAAATTGATTTTTTGTTCCTAAAAAGGGACGTTCTTTTTATTTCTGATCGTCGATTTTCAACTTTTCTGTACTCCTACATTTTCCTATATTTTCTGATGAATTGTTAAGATTTCTATGAATGCCATCTTAAGGACGTTATTTACACTGTTTTATATCTGAAATTTTCTGTACTAATTTTTCTTTATTATTTCTAAACCTTACATATGAAGATAATTTATCGATTAAAAATTGGGTAATTGTTTACTTTGATGACTTTTCCGAATTTTGTAGTAAATAGTTGAAAACCTTTCGTAGCATCTTCTCTCTAGTCCAAAAGTAAAATATCAGTCAAGGAGACTAAAAAACATTTGTATTTCACTCAAAAAAAGAAAAAGATGTTCAAAATTTTGTTTTCTCAATAATTGATTTTTTAAAACTTTTTTGTTTTTCAACGGAATCGCATTCAGAATTTTAATGTAATGTATGCATGAGGTTACTTGAAAATGTAGATTTATGATTGATTTCTGAAAATACTTAAAAATTTGAGGTTCATCGTTAATTTAGTTTTCAATCATTTCTACTTTTTATCTATTCTTTTTTTTTTTTCAAAAAGAAATTCCGTAATCACAATGAGAGAATTAAAAAAAATTTGAAGTTATTGGCTCTGTACACGACGGTATCAAATTTTCTAACGAAAGATGACATATCTTCTTCTTAATTGTTCGGACAATATTATTAAACTTTTATTGAGATTGAAAAAAAAATTAAAATTTTTTCAGTGAACCATTCTGTTATGTTTAAAAAAGCAGATCGAGATAAGAATATCTTGGAAAATACAAAGGAATTTGTTATATATGTTACCGTTTAAACTTGAATTCAGTTAAAACTAGTTTTAACTAGTTAATACGCGAAATTACCACAATCATTTGTCAAAACTAATTTTAACTAGTCAAAACGCGAAGTAACCAAGGCCTTCTGTAAAAACACGAAGACTTTTTTAATTCCATCTTATTTCGTGTTTTAACTGAAAATATCAGTTAAAACTAGATTTAACCAATTGTGCTTTTGAAAGAACTAGTTTTACCTGAAGTATTCGGTGTGGTTCAAGATGTGACCAATCACTCTTCTGTGACCAGTCACTGCAAACTTAGTATTTCGGGTTTTCACTGAATTGTGCAGGTAAAATTAGTTCTTTTAAAAGCACAATTGGGTGAATCTAGTTTCGATTGATATTTTCGGTTAAAACACCAAATCAGATGGAATAAAAAATTTCTTCGGGTTTTCACAAAATCACTTGCTTACTCCGCGTTTTGACAAATGCTTCTGGTATTTTCCCGTTTTGACTAGTTGAAACTAGTTTTAACTAATTTCGGGTATTAACGTGATTATATATAAAGAAATATAAATCTTTTTTTTTAAATTTTATATGTTAATGGATTTCAATTAATTGTTTTAACCATTTTAAATAATTGTTAGGTAATTTTAATATTTAAGAGTCAATTACTTGGACATATTATACTACTATACAATGAAAATTTCCATAATTGACATCAAAATTATTTTATCTTGAACAAGTTTGGTTTGTTTAAAATTAAAAATGTTAATCAATACTTATTTTACTTTTATTGGAAAGGAATAAGCCCTAGACGAGATGAAGGTTGAGTTCCGTCATACCGTTTCTCTTTTCCTGGTGGAAAAATTACCAATAATTGTTATTTTTGGCAATGCGAAGATTCATTTTTCGAACTGACCTTACGAATATCATTTGCGAATATTTTCATCATCATATTGTGTTTTTGGGCAAAATATCAAACCTTTTTGGTCTCCACCGACTGATGAAGATTTTTAAATATGTTTCAAACCATTTATTACAAAATTCGGAAAATTCTTCAATGTAAACAACAATTACTAAAAGGTGGTACTGTTAACTTTTTATATTTCTAAATAAATAAAACAAAATTGTTGAACAACTTACCTCTACTTGTTATGAAACAAACATACTTGAAGCATTTTAATTGTTGCGGACTGGTATATGTGCAACCATTATCAGCACACATAATATTTCCTGGTTCTAAATTCTGAAAACATAAATTGTGTTGAATTAATTCACATTTGTCTTGTAAGAATAAAGGAAAACAAAAATTTGGTATACTCACATCGCATTTCTTTCGGCACTTTTCAGTGTCAGATAGGTCGGCATTTGCATAGGAATTCGTCAATAAAATTGCAATTGCTTTAAAAATGAAAATATCAAAATTATAACTCGGTTATAGACTAAGAATAAAAGAAGGTTCTATCTCGGAAGAACCAAATGAAAAGGTCCTAACTCATGGAGACGAAATGAAAAGGTGCTAACTCGAATGGTGAACTCTCGAAGCTTCAAAATCTCATATAAATTCTATTAGGAAAATCAGCAACCTCAAATCTGTAACACCTTTTAATTTGATTTCCACGAGTTAGCACCTTTCAATTTGGTTTTTCCGAGGTCGAACCTTTTTATTTGAACTCATCGATATGATTCTAATCTTATGTGGCTCAATGCTGATGTCTTCACTTTATCAGATATTTTTAAGTTACAAAATTATCACTTACGTTTGGAATCAACTGAAATAAAACTCTTTATTTATATAATTTATGAAGATCACTTACTTAGCAAACATGACAATAAGACTGTTCCTCTCATGCTGAAGAGTTCAACAAGTTAAACAAAACTTTTCTGGGTCCGAATATTCAGACAATGATAAGAGAGCTAATTGGAATTGACATGTATATATATAACCAAAAAATAAACACACATATGTCGCAAACATATTATCAAGGTATCAAATAACATATTTATGATACGAACACGAAATAGAAGATAAAAAATTCAAACATTATTTTTATCCTTATTGTCTGGAATTTTTATGATATACTCTCATTAATTGCAATCAGTCGTTTTATCCAGCGTGTATTTTAATTAGGCATTTAACATTCATAAAAATGTCAAAAGAATTGAATGAAAATCTGTATCGGCTGAATAATTCAATTAGTAAGGTTTTGCAATCGTATAGCAAAATCAAAGTGCGTTTGGACTGCTTATGATATGAAAAACTGTAAAAATTTATACGAAAAGAAATATGTACCTGACTTTTTAAATTATTACATTTTTAGAAATTTATTAGATAAGTAACATTGTTTTCCGTTGCATTACGGACACATTTCTCAGAGGTATCTCTCGTAATTTGAATTAGAGAAAAATTTTCTAATTTAATTAGTACTTAAGTGTTTCACTAAAGAAATAGTAATATTTTAGCATTTTCCTAATGGCATAGTGAAAAATTCCAAGTTTATTTTACTATTAAGTCAAGTATTGGAAATATTGACCAATTCTTTTCCGATTTAGAGAGAACGTGTGTTAGGTGCGTGCTGCTATCTTTTATCAAGTTTAGTTGTGTTTATGTGTATGACCACGCATTGATGAGATTACTTAATTATTTAAAATAAAATAGATTAAGTTAGTAAATAATTCGAATTTTTGCACCTTTGGAGCAGTATTGTCTGCTTATTTTTTAAATAAAGTTGAAAATATTACATAATAGCTTTTCATTCAATAATGCATTAAACTTTTCTTATTTCCCACTTTTCCTCTTTCTATAACCTTCTATAATAAATATATACTGCTCAAAATTAAATACTACATTTTCACTTAGAATATAGTAGTTTTGCATTATCGAATTATGGAAACTACATCGACTATTTGAATTAGTAGTTTTTCACTAATCTTCAGTAATTATTATTTTTATGTCTCGCGAAATTTTTAAATTAAAATATGAAATTAATAGATGCAAAAATTTTGTATTTCATAGTATCTATTATCTAAAAAAATTTAAAAGAAAAGCAAGGACAATATTCTTGACTATTAATGAGAATTGATGTATTAACTTCAAAATTAATACATAATATTTTTGTATAGACAATTAAAAATGATTTTTGTTTATATGAGCATTTTTTCGAAAAAAATGCTAATATACCCTGCTATTGTGTAAATATTGTAAGCAAAATTTAGACGTAATTATTTTTTATTGATAATAAATTGTATGAGGTCGTAAATCTTTTTATGAAGATAAAACTTTTTTTGTTTAAAATAACAGATTTTAGGTGAAAAATGTTAAAATAACCTAAAACTGTTCCGATATTGTAAATCTCCTTTGAAATAAAATGATTTTTTACTAAAAATACCGATTCCCTGTGTACCACGCCAATATAACATAAAATTGTTCAAAATTTGTGAATCATTATTTGAATGTTTGCAGTATAATTTTTTCAATTAAAAAAACAATTCCCTACAAAAAAACGCTAACATAATCAAAAATTATTAAAAGATTATAAATCCTTCTCAAACTATAATGATTTTCATTTGAAAATACCAATTTTAGATGTAAGGAGTCAACATGACCTAAAATGGTTAAAAACTTGATAATCTGCATAGAAATCTGATGAATTTTCTATAAAAATTTCAATTTATGACAAAAAACACTAGCACAATTCAAATTGTTCAAGCTTGTTAATTTGATTATTTTAAACTTTTTTTACTCGAGAGAAATGGTAGCACCACTTAATTTTCACATCATTTATAATAATAATAATAATACAAAATAATACATATATATATAAATCATATATATATATATATATAAAATAATATTAAAAAAAAATGTTAAATACGAACGAGAGCCTCGGTGGCTCAGTTGGTTAGGCCCGAGGTTCTGGTGGTTCGGATCCCACCTTAAGCTGTTTGTCCCCCCATCGTGCACTTGACTGCAAACCACTCCGTGACTGATGGGTTAAAAACTCGGCTTTGCCCAACATGTCAAATTAGGCACACTGCTCTTATCACATCTTTTGATTGCATTAAAAAAATGCGTCCATGAGCGATGATATAAGCTGTGACTACATACACCGTGCAGAGAATTCAAAAAAACAAAGTCCAACTCTAACAAAAAATACCTTCGACGTATTGGGCAGTAACCATCTTAAGCCTGAGATATTATTTTTAAATACGTATAGTGGAAATTTTTTAAATTAAAGTGTTTTTTAAAAAAGAAATTATTTCAATGAATTCGTTTATTAAATAATTGTATTTTGTTCTATGTGAAAATCAAATTGATATTTCAGAGAAATGAAGAATTATTATAATACAGGTCAACAAATGTTTTGTTTTTTGTTTCTCTGATATCTCCATTTATTTTTCCATTAGACATAAAAAATTATGTCATAAACTAATTCACTAATTCATGCAGGTACTTGGCGGAGCTTTTTGCATATTGTTTTTTTAATCTGTTTTCGAAATGACAGGGATTACAGTGATTCAACAGGTCTATGTAGGAAAAGTAGGGAAATTTTTCTTTGAAAAAAGGGGATTTTTTGCTTTTAAAAATACTAGCGTAATGCACAAAAATTACTCTAAATAATAGAACAAAGAAAACTTTGTTGAACTAGTATAACATTTTTATTTTTGTAATAATATCTCCAATTTTTAAATAATTATTAAAATTCTATAATAACGATAGATTTGTTTTAAAAAAACTTGAATATATAAAATAAATGTTATAAGAACGAAATTATCTCAATTTATTTCGCGAGACTGCTGATTCAATTATATCAGATTATCATTTTTATTTTTTTCCTGCGCAAATTTATGACTATTTTATTGTTCTTTGTATCGTTATTTCAAAACACCTTGAAAATAAATTTTTTGTGTTTTAAATGTTGAAAAAATATATAAGTGTCGGATAATTCCACACGCGGCGATACACATTTTGTCAATGAGAAAAATAATCTGCTAATTTTAAAGAATTGCAAGTAAATAAAAAAATTGTATCATTCATATTGAATTCACTGGAGTTTTCTCGCTACAATAAAGAAACTTCTGCCAATCATGCACAATTTTCTGAAATCATATAAGATTTCCTGTAAAATCTATAAAAAAATGTTGGAAAATGAATTGATTTTTTTAAAGTAAGGTTAATAAGTGCGCGCATAGCGCGCGCAATTGTTAGCATTAAGGAATAAGTGGACGTGAGACAGGAAGAACCAGATAGACGAAAAATCGAAGGGATGGAAATAGGAAATGGTTCCTGTCAAAATCGCACGACAGATACGCATATATCATTGACCCGTCCTCTCAATTTTTCATTTTCCCGAGAAAACTGGTACTTGCGAATAATGTGGATGGAAATGTTTGTCTCGCACTT
Source organism: Andricus curvator (assembly GCA_932195095.1). Lineage (NCBI taxonomy): Eukaryota > Metazoa > Arthropoda > Insecta > Hymenoptera > Cynipidae > Andricus > Andricus curvator. The sequence continues at coordinate 113,476 of CAKNYM010050958.1, forward strand.
CAACTACCCTCCTTCTTCACATTTCACCCTCTCCGTGGGCCCTTTCCAGTTCTGCATGCTATGATCAGCCATACTTCAATCCTTCGTGCTAACTTTTCAATTTAAACTTGAAAAAAAGAACTAGTTGGAAGGAGTTCCTGAAATTATTGGAAATAATTGAATATAATGATGGAAACTTATGGAAGATTTATACAAGTTTCATGAGCCTGTTCGAAGCAAGGGTAGATCATCGTAAAAACTCTGCGACAATAAAAACAAACGTTTTACAAAATACGCCAATTATGGATAGGAAAAAAGTTTTACGTACGAATCTTTCAAAATCAGTAGGTACAGAAAATAGTGTTATGAAATATAAAAAAATTTAGAATTTTTCATATTATTCATTTGTGATTGAAGCACGAAAAATAGGTTATTGCTTACTTAGGTGAATCAATTTCAGCTACAATTTGTCCAAATTTCATGATCTTAGCTCTTCTACTTTTCGAGATATGACAAACAGAAAAAAGTTACACACACATCCAAACTTTTTTTAAATTACATTTTTCATTCTTGGGTTCAAATTATACCATGATATGTAAAAAAACTGGATTTGAAATAAAGAGCTAAACCAGCGATATTTATCCTTGACTTAACTATTAATATTGTTAGAAAAAAATCATAAATATTGTTAAAATGTTCAACGCAGGTATTCGCAGTAGTATTTATTGCAAGTATTATTATTAATGAATCACACACACAATCAAAAAGATTATAAGGGCCCAGTTGAAACAAAAATAAGTGGATTTATTATTGAAACTAGTTTTGAAACTTTTGTAAGTTTATAATACTAGGATTCAACCAGTTTAGGTGTAGCATTGAAAGAAAAAGTGGCCTGGCGGTACTTTCCGTAAACTACGTTACCGAAATAACGAAATAACGCTAAGACTTAGATAAATTCAAAAATTAAACCCAATATGAAAATCCAACCATATTTTTGGGTTAGATTTCATTTATTTATTTTTTTTATTGAAAAGGCTAATACTATATTTATCGTTCGGAATTTATCTCGTTTAGTTGAAAATTCAATTATTTGGTTGAAAATTTAATTATTTTTTTGAAAATTGTCAAAAAGTCGTCTTTTTTATCAAAAATTCAACCACTTTATTGAAAATTCATTTTTGTAGTTGGTGGTTCATATCTTTAGTTTAAAGTTCTGATATTTTCATGAAAATTCGTTTTATCTTTGGCTGGAAATACATTTTTTAAGCTCTCAATTAAACTATTCCATTTTTTGTTGAAAATTTATCTATTTAAGTTAAAAATTTAACTATTTGGTTGAAAATTTATCTTTTTCAGTTGAAAATTCAACTTCTCAGTTAGAAATTCATTTATTTTATTGAAAATTCGCCTTTTGTGGTGAAATTTTGTTCTTCTTGATTGAAAATTTATCCTTTTTGGTTAAAAATGCAATGGTTTGGTTGAAATATCAACTTTTACATGCTTCGTTGAGAATTCATTTATTTTTTTGTTTGAAAAGTCGATGCTTTGACTTAAAGTTGAACTCCTACATAAAAAAAATAATTTTTCTTATTAAAGATTCACAATATTATAGTTGAAAATTCAACTATCTGATTTTAAATAAACGTTTACGTTAAAAATTGTACTCTTTGGTAGAAAATGCATCTATTAGGCCCAAAAAGTCAACAGTTTGGCAGAAAATTATACTATTTGATTGGAAATTACATTTTTTCGTTGGAAAATAATAGTTTTGGGTTTAAAATTCAACTTTTTGTACATAATTCGTCTTTTTGACTTTAACATCAAATAATTTTGTTGAAAATTCATGTATTTTGTTCCAAGTTCGTCTTTCCTAGTATAACAAAATTCTTATTGGTCGAACGTTTCTTTTTTTAATAAAAATTTAACAATTTTGTTAAAAATTCGTTTTTTTTTTGTTCGAAGTTATATTTTTTTCATCAGAGTTTTTATCTGAAAATTTAGCTATTCCATTTCCGGTTGAAACTTTATCCTCCATATTGTATGAGTTAAAAATGCAACTATTTGGTAGAAAATTCATATATTTTGTTGAAAAGTCGGATTTTCGGATAGAAAATTATTTTTATTTGTTGAAAATTTAACTTTTTGGTTGAGGATTCAACCATCTTGTTGAAAATTAATCTTTCCGGATTGAAAATTAACTTTTTCTTTAATTCACCTTTTCCGATTTAAAACTCCACTGTTTTCTAACACTTTTGACTTTTTAGTTTAAAAACTTTACTCTTTTGTTGAAAATTTATCTTTTCATGCTAAAAATTCAACTACTCGGTTAGAAAGTCAACTGTCTTGTTGAAAATTTAATTATTTTTGGATAATTGAACTATTTTGTTAACTCATCATTTTTATCAAAAATTAAACTATGCTTAAAATTCATTCTTGTGGATTGAAATTTCATCTTTTATGGTAGAAAAGTCATTCTTTTTAGTTAAAAATGTTTCTTTATTGGCTGAAAAGTAATTTTTTGTTAAAAATTCAATTATCTTCGAAATAATTCGTCTTTTCGGCTTGAAAATGTTACTATTCGGTTAAATCTTTAATTATTTTTTAGAAAATTTGTCTCTTTTACTGGACAGTTCATCTATTTGGTTGTTGGTGCAACTGTTTGGTTGAAAATTAATTTTTTTTTAAAATTCATTTTTCCGTGTTGAAAATTCATCTCTTTGGGCAGAAAATATTTGTTGGTTGAAAATTCAATTCATTTAGATATTTATTCCGTTCCTTTTGCACAGACCTTTCACAATTAAAGGTCAACTCATCGACAACTGTAATTAGGTGATTGTGAATTCTCTGTTGTTAAAGCTCCTTCGGCTTTAACGAATACATTCTCATCACGTATCTCGTGTTTCGCACTCGATTTTGTCCAAAGTGAGATTGTTTCTACATTATGCAACACTATTATATCAAATGTATATAACATTTATTTCTATTTCTCGGCCTGGGATTGCTTAGTTATATATTTCAAAATAAAGTACAAATTTTATTCATTATGATTACTTCAATATTTTTTCCTTATTTTGCAATTAATTTTATCTTCAGCTACCCTGAAAATTTTATATCATTTCAATTGCACTGGTATTAAAACATACGTATTTTCATTGTCATGTTTTTATGATTGAAAAAAGTGCGCATCCTATACAAAAATAATTGATAACAAATTCGTAGCTCTTCTTTGGCTAAACAAATTTGGTCTATTTATTTGTTTGGTACATTGTGTCGCTTGTTTAAAAATTCCATTTTTCTATTTTTAATGCAGGTTTTTACGAATAAAACAAAAACTACGTGTCCTATCGAGAAGTGATTCTGACAAATTTGTAGACCTTTTTTGAATACACAATTTTTGTTAAACCATCTTTTCTCGTATCTTGTTTAGTTTGACCGCAAAATGAAATTTTTTATTATTTTTTGTGCGGTCAAAATTTGATATTTCTTTTGTTTGAAGAAGTTCAAAAAGTTGTTGTGATAATCTTGTAGTGTGTTCAAAATGCAACGGTTTTCTTTTCTCGACATTTTTTCATATCGTGCGCTGTTTGGCTTAAAATGTTCATTTTCGTTTGTTTTTTGGCATTTTGTAATTCTTGTAACTTCGGTAAATTTCACTGTATCAAAAAAAGTCATATGGATAAATTGGTCGCCTCTTTTGGTTCTACTAAAAACTGTACATAGAATTTTCAAATCTTGAAAAAAAGTGGTCTTCAAAATTTTGAAAATGCTCTAACTTTTTAAATTTTTTTCCAAAATGGCTGGCTAACAAACCTGACCTTTATTTTAGGACACTTGAAGAGTGTAACGGAGCCCAATCGAATATGACAATTCTTTCGAAAGTTATCGTGCTCACAGGCAGACATACATACATACATACATAAAGACATACAGACAGACACATTCGTAAAAACCTGTTTTTCGGATTCATGGGTCTCAAAATGCGGACATTTGACAAAAACGGGGGGGGGGGGGGGGGCGGACAAATTTTAAACAAATCAAATACCTTCTCTGATGAGAATGTAAAAAAACGCATCCTAGCGTGAAATGGTTCTAAGAAAATTTGTAGATATAATTTAGGCGACAAATTTTATTCGTTAAAATGTTATTTTAGCTTGTGCCGTTTCTTCAAAAAGCTCATTTTTTTTACTTTGACTTTATTCTTCTAACAAAAATTGATTACAAATTTTGTAAATCTTTTTTGAATGCACAATTTTGGTTCAATCATCTGTTTTCGTACCTTGCTTCGTTCTTCAAAAAATTTGATTTTTTTTATTGTCACGAATAAAACAAAAACTACCCATCCTATTGGAACATTAATAATTACAAATTTGTAGCTCTTTTTTTGGATGAACAAATTTTGTCTCTTAATTTCTTTCCTAGCTTGTGTTGTTCGTCTAAAAATTTAATTTTTCTGTTTTTAATGCTGTTATAATGACAAATTTGTATATCTTTTTTGGGTGCACAATCTTGGTCAATTCATCTCTTGTTGTATCTTGCATAGTTTGACCGTAAAATGGAATTTATGATTTTTTGTTATTTTTTGTGCGGTCAAAATTTGAATTTTCGATTTTTTAAGAAAATTCAAAAAGTTCTGATAATCTTATAGGATGTTCAAAATTTAATGTCTTTCTTTCTTTGACATTTTTCCATATCGTGCGTTGTTTCGCTTAAAATGTTCATTTTCGTTTGATTTTTGGAATTTTGTAAATGCTATAACTCCGGTAATTTTTTTTTGTATAAAAAAAGTCATAAGGATAAATCGTTTGACTTTTTAAGTACTACTAATAACTGCACATAGAATCTCCAAATCATAAAAAAGTGGTCTCAAAATTTTTTTAAATGCGCTCACTTTTTGAATTTTCATAAAAAATGGCAATCCAATCTGTTAATTTTTTCGAAAGTTATCATGCTAACAAACTAAAAATCTACAGTCATACATACAGACAAATCTTGAAAAGAAACATGGATGTAGCACAATGGGCTGTATAGCTTAACCGCTGGAGGGGGGGGGGGGGGAGTTCACGGGCTCCCCCGCCCACATTAAAACCAAAACCAACCAAAAGTGGTAACGGCTGAAAATTCCGATTTTTTCATATGAAAAAAGGGTTATTAATTAATCTTTTAGCTTGATTTATAAAAAGTTCAGTATTCAATTGGAATGAAAAGAAAATAAAATAAAAAATTGGCATCGCGGTCAACGTGATGTGCATAAATATTTTTAAAGCCGTTTCTCTCAAGAATGAATGAAAAGCGCATCTTATTACTTACCATATTACAACTTTGATAATGACATATTACTGGGAAGTTTTTCTTCAAATGTAAAATGTACGCATTTCTGTTCAATGCTACAAAATAAGTATAATTGCACCAGATAGAGCATACATACAAGTAGGATTACTGATCAAAAAACCTAAAATTGATATTTTTACCCTTGTAAGGGCCCCTCAATTGTGAAATGTCACGTATCATGCTACATAAAAGAATGCTAACAAACTGTAACCCGTGTGGAAAAATTTCGTGGCATTCTGGAATCATGCTAAAGCCAGTACAGTTTTTATCAAGTCTGTCTATTCACGCAATACTAGCCTGGCGCTACACTGGCGCTTTCTAGTTTTACTACGTGTTTGATTCAAACCTTTCTGTTGTCTAGTCCCATTCTTGGCGCTATCTAGGAGTTCATTACGAATTTGAATATATAAAGATTGTCCAGATTCTAGCTAGTTTCTAGATAGAATCACGGTTTGGACTTAAACAAAAATTACAGAGGTGAATTCATAAAATAATCATTTTTGAATAAAAGATTTGGGAAATTACAATACACAATTGTACAAATGCTCAAGCAATAATTAATTGTAGACTATCACATATTTAAGATAGTAAGCAATAATTGTTGAATGTGATAGAAATCTTAATACAAGAACTGCAGTTTCAAGAACGATTTTTTGACGAATGTTTAAAAACATTTTGTTTCAATTGAATTATATAGTGAAGTTATAATGAATTTATATTGAATTTATAATAATTATAATATGTATAATGCTATGTATAATATTTATGATATTCCAGAAAATCGAATATTATTATAAAAGATTTATTTAATTTATTTAAATTATTTATTTATTCCGTAAATGATAATTAGGCCTAACGTATTAATTATTTTGAAATAATAAACAATCATTATTTCGTAGCCTAATCACAAGTAAAATCATACAAACTTAATTTTTTTCAATGATTTATTCACAAATCAAGCACTTTTAATGTTTAAAAATTTTTCATATTTTATTGAAATAAATATTAGGATGTAATGCATCGAAATTCATGTCCGACAAAAAAGAAAAAAAAATTAACTTTTAGATGGCCGAGGTGTTAAGGCGATGGGACAAAGTTACAACAATATAATAGGAAGTTACATCAGAAGTTCGACACCCGGCGTATGTACAAGAGATTTGCGGAAACTCATTTCTTCATTTTTTTGTGTACAAAAACTTTTTTTATATCTTTAATTAACTGCAAAATCTATATATTGGACTTTTACGGCATAAAAAATAATTATATTATTTAATTATTAATTATTTTTTATCAAAATAGCTGATCTGTCTAGAAACTAGTCGATCCGAGCGTTACATCCCAGTCTAGCCACTGGACAGTCAGCCTGTGGCGCGCCAATGTCGACTCAAGGCGGACTGGACAGAAACAGTACAGCGCCACGAAATTTTTCCACACGGGAAGACGTAAAAAATAGAAAGGTTTAATAAAAGAACGCGATTATGTAACATTTTCATCTTTATTAAAACAATATGAGGTCAATCCGTGAAACTTGTGAATGGGCTACGTCATCATCACCAATTCTAGTTTTACGATATGCGGTAGTATCTGAAGGTTTTCGGCTGCATAGTCTTGTGCGTATTCGTGATCTGGAAAAAAAGACTAAAGTATGCAACAAACCTGAAACTTGATTTTCGAACGAATCAAGTTAAGGTTCAAGCTTTCCAAAAAGTTTGGAAGTTTTTGAGTACTCCTTTGTCTTCAAGTACTCGAACAGCTCGGAGCTACTCAAAAGTTACAAGTTCTCGAAAGCTTTGAGTGCTCGAACAGCTCGATGTTACTTAAAGCTTTTAGGATCTCCGATTACAAATTTGATTTCAACATGAAAAAATTTGACATTTTTTATCCAAATGTCCCAAATTTAAAAAAAAAACGGATAAAAACTTGCTGCTTTCAAAAAATTTTAATATTCATTACCTTACATGACAACATTTTATAAGATTCGAATAAACTGATGGAAATCAGCCAGATTTTTATTTCTACGGAAATTTTGGCCGCTTGGATAAAAAATATAGAATTTTTCAATTTTCACTATAAATTTCTGATCAGGAACCCGAAACACCCACTAGTACTGATTCTTATTGGAATCTACCTCTTAAATAAATCTTTCAAAAATCCAGGCCATTCAGATAGAAAATGTTGAATTTTTCTTACTGTAACCTCGTGATAAAGCAGACAGGCAGGTTTTTTGCGTTGTTTTGCTATACGTTACAGACAGACAGATATGTTCGTTAAAACCGATTTTTCTGACTCAGGGCGTCTCAAAGCGTCCAAAATTGATACGTACTGGACACTGGATCCTGGATGACTGGATATGTCCAAATTCACAAAATTCTAATAACTAATAACATTTACATGCACGGAAGTAATTTTTCGTTAAAAAATGGTTGTTGTCAGCTTTTTAGAATCATTTTGAACAAATTAAAATATTTTTTTGAAACATGAAGCATCTAAATTGTTATTTACTAACTTATGTGGAACCGTCCGTAGCACACAAAATTTGTCTGCTTTTATTCTCTAAAATCATAATATGTAGGAGTCCGCATGAAAAGGGCCCTTATTGCTACTTTTAGTTTAGGAGATATTCACATTTTTCTAAGTTGAGGTCAAAGTTATTATCTTTGGTTTGGAGCGGGGGATGATACCGGGACCTATAACGAATTGATTGGAAATATACTCACATGGCTCATTCTCCGACAAAGTTTACATTTTATACGCATTTTTATATGCTTCCTATATTGATACTTTATAAAAGCATTATTAACATTACTAGTAATGCTTTCATAAAGTATCAATACAGGAAGCATTCGAATTGGTCAATTATTGAGGTTACTTGATTTTTGGAAACCAGAGGGCTTACACGTATAAAATTTACATTTTGACGGAGAATAACCCATATCCAGTTTATATGCGTTTTTCTCGAAAATCGGTTTTTCGAAATTTCAACTTAAAAAATGCACCAGTTATTCGTTTTTCAACTAAGAAGATTCGTTTAGGCCTGACATGCCGGGAATTCAACCGGCTATATGCTCCTGTACGTAAATCCACACAGGCCATAAGGGCCCTTTTCATGTGGACGCCTACATATTATGTTAATTAATTCACATGTTTGTTTTAAAAATAAATTTTTTAATTTAAAAAAGAGACAACACACATTTTGGTATGCTCACTTCGCTGCCCAGTCGGCAATATTTGCATCTCATATGAAGCTTCTTGCCATGTAAGGTTATATATGCAATCAGAAATTGTGATCAATAGTCAAAATTGTGTGGTTAACTCCTGATGATTTCATACGTTCAATTTTATTATACATTTTTTATCATTAACGTGGCGCTTACAATCAATTTTGAATTATAGGCAAGTGAGAAGCTGTAAAACATCTAAAATAATAAGTGTCGTTACCTATATAGATACTACATTTTGGTGCACTTTTTTTATGCTGAAAACTCACTTATTATTGTTCAATTTTCTTTCAGAGTGAAGATGGTTACAGTTAAAATATCGAATGAATTTCCATCAGGGTTGGTTTTACTCTACCAAAATGAATATTCCACACAGGGCTGTTCAGGTATGTATCATCAGTTACCTACGAATTTTTTTAATGCAATCAAGTGATCCGGTAATAGTAGTACGCCTAATTGGATATATTTATCTGTATAGTTTTATACTGTACTATCCACCATCTAAACCCTTTAACATCAGGTCCAACCTAAAAAATTCCTTAAATTATATTTGAGAAATTTACCAAGGCGATTTGAGGGAGAAGAAGGAGCAGTTTATGTGGAGGAATTGAAATTATTGAGTTAACTTGAGATTTCGCAATAGTGTTCAAAGGGACGACGCTTGAAGCTGCGCAGCAGAGTTGAATGGCGCATATGGTTGCGCAGTAAAATTACACAACACTTACAGCTGCGCAGTAGAGTTACATGTTACTTACATCTGCGCAGTAGAGTCATGTGGCACTTTCGTATGCGCAGTATAGTTACGCGGCACTTATAGCCGCGCAGTAATGTTAGGGGATACTTATAGATGCACAGTAGAGTTCCATGGCAGTTACATCTGCGCTGTGAAGTTATATAGAACTTACGAAGGCGCAGTATAATTCCAAGCTTCTTAATGATGCTCAGTATAATAACATGGCACTTATGGCTGCGCAGCAAGGTTAGGGGTACTTATAGATGCGCAGTAGACCCAGACCCTCGAAAAACCCCTTGAAATGTTGGTCCAATCTAAAAGGTTTTGATCGGTGGTGATAAGTTACCATAAATTACTGATAGGTAACCATAATTACCACAATAATGATGAATTTCTTGGATTCCTTGAATTCCCGGAAATTTTCAATAATTTATGGTGATTTTATTATAAATTTCCAAAAATTTCGGAAAGTTTGTTTTTATTGTTTCCTAAATCAAGAATTCCCTGCATTCGTTACAAAAAGTAATGTGTGTAACAGGTGTCAATAGTTGGCAGTTATAATTCTTTTGAGGACCTACAAAATTTCCCTAAACTATTTGTTCATAGCACGCATAGATAGGCCGTGAAATTTCAATTTTGACATTCTCATCATTTATGATGAAAGGTAATATATTCATGTGAATTTAGACCTATTCAGTTTTTGTCAATTCTGGACGTTTTGAGACCCCTGAGTCAGGAAAAATGGTTTTTACGACCACGTGTGCCGGCCTGTCGGTCTGTCTCACTGTCTGACGAAGCGATCACTTTCGAACGAATTTTGTAATCAAAATTCATTTTGGTGCACTTTTTTGTGGTTCAAAAAGACATTTCAAGTTCGTTAGCCAGCCTTTTATCGCCAATATTGATGGTTTTAGCTATAAAAAATATAAATGGGGAAATAAAAAATTCACCTTTCCCACGAAACCACGCTAGATACGATAAATAGTCATGAGAAAAAATTATGACTTTCAGGTATGTCTATAAAATCACTTTTAACCGTTTCTTTATAGGCAAAGTAGTTTTTGTTTTAAATGTGGAAAATGTCATAGGAAAATCCAACATTTGAAAATTATAGTTCAACAACGCAAAACATAATCAAAATTGTAACGTAAGAAGATACATTTAATATATAATAGAGTTCAGCATAATATAGAAAATTATGCCTTTTTGACATACTTCAATCAAGTGTGAAGCGCGAGGCGCGTGATGAAAATGTATTCGTGAAACGTACAGGAGTTTTAACAGAAGAGAATTGACAATTAGCAAATTATAGTTTTTAGTGGCGGAAGCACAAAAATCCATCGCGAAGCGCGATTATCAAGCGCGAATAAAATCTCTTCAAAAAGTTGAAAGATGTTGCTTAGAAACAAATTACTGTAAAGAATAGTCAGACGCAAGTAATCTTTAATCAATTAATCTATTATGTGCAAAAGTCAAACCTATATCCATCTGGTAATTACTAAACGTCTATTTGTTTATTAAATTAGTCATGACTTAATTACTCTAGGTTCAGTTAGTTACGAATCAACTTAATCACGACTAAATTAGTCTTTTTTAAGTTAGTCAAGATGATTAATTCACCACAATCACTCAATTATTTCAGTGAAATAAAAATATGATAGATAAAATTTTTAAATGCTTTATTTAAATAGTATAGAAAAACGTGTTTTGTAGACACATGTCACCTACTTGAACTATTTTTTGAAGGAATTGATGATAGGAATGAAGGGTGAAAATATTCGCGATGGCTTATGGCTTACGTTCAAGAAGGAATTCGAATTTACCAGTGAAGCGTCATTTTCTCTATCTGCTTCGTCACTAGAGACCAATGGATCAGAAGTTTCTCTTCGACTTGGGAACTGGTGCAAAAAGTTTGAAGACCTGAAAGTAAAGAAATCAAATACAATGTCTTGAAGGATGAACACATCCCTCGTCTCACCCCATTTGTATAGCAAATCGACGGATTCAAAGAGAGGTTATATATATTGTAAGTACAATTTCTACCATATTATTATAAGACACTAATTGTTAATTACATAAGGGCCGTTCGAAAACTACAATTTTTTAAATGTTAGAAAAAATAAAAATTATTGATTATCCTTTACATGTAGAGCATCTAAATGCAGACTTCACACTCATTCCTCGATTAGCCTCCTTAACCCCTTTTATAAATAATTCCTTTTTTTTCCCGATTTTCAAGAAACTTCCCCTTCTTCTCATTTATTCGCTTAAATGCGAACTGAATTAATAGAATCTAGTAAGAAAATTCAGCTATTTTCCGCTGAAAGTTAATTCTTTTTAATTGAAAAGTCTATTATATTATATTTTTGGTTTAGAATTAATTTTTTTTATTACCAATTTTACTATTTGGTTGACGATTTAACTCTTCTGTTGAAAATCGTTTTTTAGTTGAAAATTAGGTTTCTCAGCAGAAAATTCAACTAATCCATTTTTGGCTGAAAATTGATCGTTTTTAGTACAAAATTGAACTATTACATTTTTCATTAAGAATTCTTCTGTTTTGCTAGAAATATCAACTACTTGGTTCACAGTTGAACTTATTTGTTAAAAATTCATTTAATTGATTGAAGATTTAACTATTTAGTTACAAATTCGTGCTTTTTTAGTCAAAAATTGATTTTTCTGAATGAAAATCGTAACTATTCGATTATTGATAGAAAATTAATCTATTTGATTAAAAATTTAACCGCTGAGTTGATTTTATCAAAAATTGATACATTAGTTAATGATCCATCTTTGTAATTGAAAATCTAACTATTTTGTTGAAACTTCGTTTTTTTTTGGGGGGTTGAAAATTAATTTTATCATCTAAAAAGCAACTATTCCATTATTGGTGGAAAATTGATCGCTTTTAGTTGAAAATTCAAAAACTTGGTTGAAAATTGAATTCTTTTATTGTAAAATCGTCTTTTTTGGTGGAAAATTAATCTTTATGAATAAAAATTTAACTGACTGGTTGATTTGGTTTAAAATTGATTTTTTTAGGCGATCAATCTCTTTGGTTAAAAATTTAACTCATTTGTTGAAAATTAATTTTACATACTGAAAATTCGGAAAAATTATTTGTTTAAAATTGATCGTTTTCAGTTGAAAATTCAACAATTTTGTTGACCATCAATTGTCTTTTTGGCTAAACATCAATGCTTTCAAATGCAAATTTAACTTTTTTATTTTTGATTGAAAATTGCTGTTTTTTCATAAGTTCAATTGGCTTCAGAATTTAACTGTTTTGTTGAAAATTCTTTTTTTTGGGTTGCAAATTTTATTATTTTCGTAAGAAATTCAACTAATTGGTTAAAAATCAATTTTTTGGTTGAAGACTCATATTTTCGGGTAGAAAAATCAACTTTTGTCGAAAAATTTGATCGTTTTGGTTAAAAAATTCTACAATTTGTTAAAAAAAAATTGTCTCCATTGACTGAAAAGTCCTTCCTGGTTAAAAATTCAACTCTTTTGTTGACAATTTGTGTTTTTGTTTCAAGTTGACTGTTTCTCGTTCGAAATGAAAATATTTTTTTGGTTGAAATATCAACTATTATATTTTTCGTCGAGAATTAATATTTGTGCTTGGAAATTACTATTTTGTTGAAAATTGAATTAATTTGTTACCAATTTAACTGTTTTATAAAAAACTTGCCTTTCTGGCTTCAAAATGCAACGGTTTTGAGTTGAAGTTTAACCTTTTATTTTCGAAAAGTCGACCGTTTGGTCGAAAAATCATCTATTTAGGTTGAAAATTCTACTATTTAACTAAAAATGAAACTATTTTTTTTTAACATTCGTCCCTTTTGCTTAAAGGTTCAACTGCTTGGTGGTAAATGTAACTGTTTGATAGCAGGCTGATACACTAATTTTATTTAAAACAATGTATTTTTAGTTTTGAGAGCTAGCATTTTGGGCAGTGAAGTTTGCTAAAATATTATATTTGTATGTTCTATTTTAGACGTTTATCAAATGAAATTAGACAAAAAAATTGTACTCACGAAGGGGGAGAAGTTTTTCATATTTGTGACGTTATTCTGGGGGATTCAGGTTTTGTGTAATGATCTGTGACAAAGAAAGGGAGGAGTGGAAATATTTTTAAAAATAGTGTGACGTATTTTTTGAATGGTCCCATATTTTAAATGAGTAAGTGAATAAAAAAAATGTCTTTAAACCGGAAAATCACTAACTTTTTTAATTTGAATTCTGGTAAGGTATGAAAAGCTCTACTTTTGGCCCGCCCATAGTGTGGAGGTGCTGAACTATAGAACACCTGGCGTCCGTAATCGATAACCACAATTCTCAGAAACAATAATCTGTGGTTTGACTGCCAACCTAGGTGAAATTACTTATACAGTCCCAGGGACATTGTACAACTGACACAATTGTGGAGGAGCCCTCATTAGTTGAAAGCACGTTCCGACATCAGGACACTGCATCCAACTTCACAAGAATCAGTCTAATTTCCTAGGTTTGCTCTTTGTCCTCGATAATAATGTCAGTTACAATGAAATAGCGGTTTTAGTTACTACATTGCAGAAATTCTGAATTTTTATTTTATTTTTTACAAGTCTTTTTACATGACACTATTTTGATGCCAAATAACAAAATCATTTGGGAGATGTTGAGAATCTAAGGAACAAAATACAACAAAAATTCAAAACTGCAAGCGCAAACGATGTGATTTTTTCAATTTTAAAGTAGCTGCCGTGCCAAAAATGTGATATCTGGAAAAAATAAATTTTTTATGATTCTAAAAATCAAAACAATATTACACATGATGTAATTTGAAACACAAAATATTATTTTCAAAGACAAGAATTTTAAACTTACAAAGAAAATTTATTTTAACAACGTTTTTTGCGATCGAAGTTTTTTTAATTATCGCTTCTCACCAATTTTCAAAAAGTGGTTGAATTTTCATGATCAATAGCCTATTTTTTCTGAAAAAAATTCTCTATAACGGTATTGTCTCGCATTTTGAAAGTAAATTATTTATAAATGGAATCGTTAAAACAAGTTTTTTCAAAGAAAACATTTCTTGACAGGGAACTATATTTAAAGATTATTTACTTATTTTCAAAAGTTGAAAACGTAGATTTATAAGGAATGTTTTTCTCGAAAAAAATGAGCCATTAAAATGCAACCATTTTGTAAAAATTGGTAAGAAGCGGCAGTAAGAAAAAAGTCAATTACAAAAAGAGAGACCTGATTTTTGGCACGAAAAAATCTTAAGTGAAAAATGAGAGGCAAAAAACTCCTAAGAATTCGATCCGGAGGAGGTGGACTACATCGTGTTACAAGTGTCTTACTCAGGATTACACTTGACTGGTAAAATAACTCAGAATTACTCGGATTAATCTGAATCTCAAGGGGATTACTGCAGATTATAAAAGGATTACCTACGATTACAAGTGGGTTATCTAGTTTCACAAGTACATTACGCCAGATTACTTGAATTACTTCGATTTACGAGGGACTTACCTAGGGTTACATGTTGATCACAAGTGAGTTGTATGGGATAACTAGTGCATTACCTAGGACTACAAGTAGATTATAAGTAAATTAGAGGTGGATTTCCTAGGATTACGCTAGATTACTTGGATTACTATGGGTTAAGAGTGCATTATTGCAGATTAAAAATGGATTATGTATAATTTCGAGTGGAATATCTAGGATTACAAGTCGACCGCCTGGAATGACAAGTGGATGACTGTAGATTGCACTAGATTACTTGTATTACTTTGAATTTGAATTGGATAACTGTGGATAAGAAGTATTTCACAGTTAAATTATCAAATGATTACAAACTGATTACATAGAGTCTTTTGCTCGGTCCGTATCGGATACCATTTCAGCCTCGCTCTTTCTAATTCTGCCTAACTCTGTACTACTACTTCCTTACCTATAATGTTCTTAATCTATTTCCGAAATGATGTCCTTTATTCTTTAAAATTATTTTGCATTTTCTTATTGTTTGCTGCTCGGATTTTCACACTTGACCTGTAACATTTAATTTTTTTAGACACGCTTTCTTCTACCTGTTAACAGCTACTAGGATTTCATCATCCCACCAAGCATCACTAGTCATTCTTCCTACAACCACAGTACTCCTGAGCATGCTCTCCTAAAATATCGTCCATGCGCCCTCTGAATTTTTATTGCGTATTTGCGGACACCATTTTATTCCATCCCTTGTTCATCTTATTGCGAAATTCTATTTTCACTTCTGGTTTATGCAAATTCTTTATTTTTATTCGCGTATGCTTCGTCTTTTCAGCTCTCTCTCTCTCCTTCATCCTTGACCTAGGTTCATTTTTGAAAATAAGAGGTAATGATCAGTTCCACATTCTGAACCTCTGATAACCCTTGTATCTCTTACTAGCCCTCCCAGTCTCTCATCCGCAATAGGGAAGTCAATCATGCTGTTGCTTTTACTTTTGTACTAAGTGTACGAGTGGACCACTTTATGCCTAAACCAAGTATTTGTATTAAACAAGCCCTTTCCTAAGCATAAGCTTACTAATTTTCCAGCATTAACATTCGTATTTGGATCTCCTGAATGACCTAGCACCTTGTCAGTACCTTCGCGTTGCACTCCAACCCATCCATTCATATCTTCGAGCAGAATGATTCTTTCCCCGTAATAGCAAGTACCTAGTACCATTTAAAGTATCCCAGAAAGCATCTTTCACTTCACTCCTTTCACCAACAACTGGAACGTAGCATGGTATAATAAATAGTTTTCTGATTCCCACTATTATTTTTACCCACAAAAACATGGGAGATACAAAGGCATGCTGCGTTGCTCTCTCATTCATAATCGAACCGACTCCTTGGCAACCATGCGATTCTATATCTACTCCTGACCACAGTTCGACTCTGCTGTCGGATCTCTCTTCTTAGTTTCAGGCACACATAGAATATCCAGCTTACTGACGTGCATTATTTCCAGTAATAGTCTTTCTTTAAGATTATTTATACATCTGGTACTCCAAACATCGATTCTCCATTCATCGCCTGAAACTTTTCCTAATTCATGCATTTCGTCAACCAAATTTTCATAACAATCTAAGGCTATACTATTGGTTGTATTATTCATTGTTCAAAGTATACACCCAACTCCTAATTTAATGCGAGAAATGTATTTCGTGAGTAAAAACCATATCGAAAATAATTAGCTAATTCGTCATAAGTTGGTGAGGCCAAGTATAAGGAGAATTATGGGAACGAATCCAGAACCGACAGAGTCATGATCAGTTTGCATTGTATACTGAGGAGGGTATCAGCTTTCAGCAGATGAATACAAAGAGAAAACAATGCCTTACTTTCTGAAAATTCCGTAGGAAAATTTTTAAAAAATTACCAGGCATTCCCAAAAAATCCACGAATTAACTTAAAATCCCAAACATTTCCTTCGATCCTCATAAATTTAATTTCGTTTAATTTTAGCTAAAAACAAAAATTGCACTTATCGGAATTTGAATTTTAGAATACAGAAAAAATACTCATCTTTCTTTTTCTGGGCAAATAAATGATACAACAAAAAATGCAATGTACGGAATTTGTTACATTTTATTGGACTTCACGGATCGTATTTTGAAACCGGAGTTTTCAACAGGAATAGTTAAATGCACGCACTGAATATTTTAAAGCAGACGCGTATACGAAAACTGAGAGAGTTTTGAGTGCATTTTTCATAAAAATTCAAAGGACTGACTTCGGTAAGTGTCCTTTTGGAACTGCGTGGTTTCGAAGGAAGGACATGTTTTTCAGAAATTTGGCGCTCTACTGTTTACGAGCAGCATCTTTGTTTATTGTATGAAATTTTCAAAATACCTTCGTAAATCTAACATTCTTTTTAATTTTAGCTGAAAATAAAAATTTCAATTGAATTTTAGAATACAGAACTCATCTTCATTTTTCTGGGCATATAAATTATCCAAAAATAATACAAATGAACGAAATTTGTTACATATTATCGGACTTTACGGGTCGTATTTTTTTTTAAAAACATTTTCACATCTTACACTATAGAGGCATATATTTAGAACGTTTTACTTGTACGTCCTTCAAAGATATATAAATAATTTTAGTAAATTAGAAACAAATTTTTTATTCAAGGTATCTATTATAGTGTAAAGTATACTATTAAAGTTGTTTCAAATAGAATAATACTCTAGATCAAAAGTAATTAAAGTTTTAATTTTCAATTTTTAATGAAGTCAGCTTATCTGAATCTGCATTTTCTTATGCTTCTTATGTTTAAAAATAATGGCGATATAAGGTGAGTTTATAAAACACAGTATTCATTTTAAGTTAATTAAACCATGATTTTTGACATTTCGACCGTCATCGTTATATTCACATAGTTTATTGAAGCAAGCTTGCACACATTATTACCCTCTTGAAAGTTAAAATTTCAGTAATAATATAGAGGAACCGAACTAAAGGATTGTGCGCATTTTCTTCTCAAATCAATATTATTTCGACAAAATAAATCGCCTGTACCCAAAATTTTTGGAAAAGTGTGTAAATACATTATCGTGATTTTTATTTAGCCTCCTGTGACTGCATTTGCCGAATAAACACATTTTTTAATTCATAGCAAATAAATTTTTTCGTAGTGCTCGACCGTTATGAAAATTAAAAAAAAAATTATTCAACGTAAAGTTGGTAATTTACAAATCTCAAATGACGTGAAAGAATAAAACTGTCAGACTCTTGGTTACAAATTCAGATAATAATTATTATTAGCCCATAGGTTAGCTTTTTTCAATGATAAATCCTTGTAAAAATAAATTGATCCTGCCGAGGGTAAATTAAAACGAAAATAAAAACCAAGCATTGATGCTACACGTAACGAAAGGTGAGCACAAAATTTCTCGTAATTAATTGCCGAATACATAATTTCCTTTAGAACTTTATTTGCATTTAAAAATTTTGTGCCACCGACAGTAAAATGTTTTTTCAAATCAAAAAGGGATCTGATAGATCGCTTACTTTCACATAATTTAATAATATAAAATCATTAATATCTACTTGAAGATAGTCGTTTTCGTCTGTCCAATTACAGAATATCATTCAAAAGTACCTTTGGTTGATATAGTCAAATTTCCATGTTGTTGCTACAAAAATTTTATCATTTATTTTTTTATTGAAAAGTTAAAGGGTCTAGACATATGCCCATTATGGTGGTCCAAAAATCTAAATTTCGATTTTTGTTGATCGATCCCCCCCAATTCGTTCATTTTTCGGGAAAAGAAAATCCGTAATTTTTTGTTCTATTTTTTTGTCGACGACGTTAACCCGTGCTCCGGGCTTCTGAAATTACCTATGCAGAAATTTTGCCGTGGCCCCGATCGGGTTCGGATCTGGCCAAATCCGGCGCGGATCCGGAAACCGAACTGGGCCTGACCCGTGATGAAACACACGGCCCGATCGGTGCCGAACGTGGCAGCCCGATCTGGCTGCCAGGTCGGTCCCGGACCGGATCCCGATTAATTTCCTGTTGATAATATTTATAAAATTTGGGTATTTCTTCTAAAATAATCAATAAAAAACAAAGTTAGTGCATTAAAAAAAATTAATCATTATATTATATAGGAATTAATTAATTAATATAAAATTATTAGAAATAGAGAGAACATAATTAGTTAGTTTTCATGGCCGCGTCTTGTCTGTCACGATCGATGTCATTTCCTACAGCTTGCTGCATTCTCTCATCTAAATCTGCGTTAGGGGTTTGAAATTCGTTGCCAATATCTGGATCGTCACGATCGATTTTATTTCCCACAGCTTCCGATTCATCAAAATTAATATTTTCTTCCTCTTCATCTTTATCTTCATCATCAGCTTCAGAACCTAAAATATAATTAAATACACGTTTGTCAGTCTTGTTAGAATAGAATCTTATATTTACGAATTGAGACCGTAATTATTTATAGGTATTAAATTATGAGCGGAATAATTTCCTATTAATTAAAAAAAACAACTAATAATGTCAATTGAGGATAGCCGTGAATATATAAATCTTGATAAACAAATTTAATATTAATTTTAATATTGAGGTTAGGTTTCACTGATTTACTTACTTGCATTTCCGTCTCGTAAATATGGTATCCTGGTTATCGCACGGTGTTTCTGAACCCCCGGAGTGCTTTTACGCTTTCGCATTGTTTATTGAATCCTTTTTCACGTATCACAGTTGAAATTTAGTTTAAAATTGAATAGTTGTGAAAACTGCACACACGTCATTCGCTACTTCACAGAACACATACTAGGTGTCGTTGTAGGCAGTAACCCGGCCACCGGGTCTGACACGACGCTGAAACCACGAAATATACCCTATCCGGGACAGACCGGGCCAACCCGATCAGGGCCTGATCGGTAAAATGGATCCAGTATGGCGATTTCTGCATGGGTAACATGGGGTTTCAAATAGGAAAAGCTCAGTTTTCGAAAAAATGGAAAAAAGAAGTAGGGGAATGTCGTCAAGGTTGGACATAGTTTTGACTCTTGTCCATAACTTTTGTTTGAAAAATAATTCCAGTAGGTACATTAATAGAGCACAAAAGTTAGATTGAAATATTACAAATTTTGTGATTTAGAAGGAAATTACTTCGACTGAAAGAAAAATAAGAATATAAAAAAAAAAATGTATTCAAGGTTGGCCCATGTAGTCAAGGTTGGACCACCCCCAAAAACTAATGTAAGAACATTTTCTACGAAAAAGGTCAATGCATTTCTTTATTTTTTAATAAATTTCACATAATTTCAAATCGAAATAGAGCAAAAAAAATCTTAATGTCTTATTCTGACTCACAATTTTTACAAATTAAGTAACTCCTTGTGATATTTGCGCATTTCAAAAATGCACTTCTCTATTGCATTCAATGCACGCAATAGAGTTGTACCTGATGGTTATATAATGTTATTTTTATTATTATGTTACAATATCTTCGTTGAAAAAAAAAATTTGGGTGGTTTAACCTTGACAACATGCATTATTACCACATTGTGACACGCCGCAGCCAAACGAGTTATGAAAGAAAGTAACCCCCATAGCACGTTGTTAATTATAAAGTACATGACACAAACAAATGGTTACCATGAGGGTTCCATGCTTTGGATTCGAGTTATTAGCCTTTTTCAGAGGATAATCAAAAACTCTCTGTGTTTCGGAAAACGACAAGTCAGCACTACACTTTTCACGAACGAGCTTTGGATAGACAAACTCATGCAAAAGTTTGGTACAACCTTAAGCAGTGTTGACACGCTGGTTAATAAGTGTCGCGTGTCAAATACAAAAAAAAAATCGCGATGGTCCAACCTTGACTAGGGTCCAACCTTGATGACATTTCCCTACTTGTTATAAACTTTTTGTAAATTAAAGTATAGTCACCTCTTAAAAAATTTCCAAGGAATTATTTTCACCCAATAATTTTGAATTTTGATCCCCTTATTCTCTTTTATTATGCCTGGGAAATGCCCCGGAAAATGCAACATAGCAGTTTTCCATCATTTGAAATTTGTTGTACATGAATAATCTTTATTCGATACGCAGAGAGTTTCCAAGCAACTTTTTAATAATTTGAAATTGTTTGAACAATGATTATTTTTCTGATGAATTTTCCCCCTTGCAAATTATGAAAAGTTATTATCTTTCCGGATAAATGACATGAAGTTGATGAATGTCAAGAGAAGTACCTCTTGTCTAACAAAGTAATTATTCAAACAATTTTGATTTGTTCAAACAATCGTTTTCTTCTGTAAAGCATGAAAAGTTACGATTTTCCGGAATTAATGACACAATTAACGGATTTTGAGAATAATATTTGTTTGTTTAAAATCATTCGCATATACATAAACAATTAATAATCACTCACTCGCGTCTCTCCACGGGGAAGGTGTAGAAAAGCCTTTTTTTTTGTAATCTCTTACACTCTGTCGCTGACCGAATCCATTTCAAATCAGGCAGGTTCTACACTTGAAGTCGCAGAATCTCTCGGGGGAAAAATATGTTGTTTTTAGAGGAAATTTTAACGAAGTTATGCGTATTTGAATGTTTTGCTTTGTTTTTCAAAAAAGTTTTCAAAAAATATTAAAATTCGATTTTCTCAAAAAACCAAAACTTATATTTTTTCCCAATTTTTTTTAGATTTGTCCTATTATAAGGAAAATACTTTGTGAGTTTTATGTGAGCTAAATAACTTTTGTGGCCAGGAGAATTTTTTTTCATGAAATCGAATTTTCGCATTGCAAGAAACTATTATATAAACAGTTGAAGGAAAGTAAAAATACAGAGTTTGCGAGCATGAGAAGCAGCAAAGGTGAAATGCTATATGA
The DNA here is from genome assembly GCA_932195095.1 of Andricus curvator. Classification (NCBI taxonomy): domain Eukaryota; kingdom Metazoa; phylum Arthropoda; class Insecta; order Hymenoptera; family Cynipidae; genus Andricus; species Andricus curvator. The sequence goes on from CAKNYM010050958.1 coordinate 135,124, forward strand.
TATAGACGGGATAGTAGACGCTTTAAAAGACTCTTTTAAAGAACTTTTAGGAGGTGAAGTTATAGGACAACAATACTGCGACATAGAACAAAATGCATTAGAAAACCCAATTGAAAAAGTCTGTGTCACTGGGGTCAGAGACATAATGAAGAACTTGAAAAACGGTAAGGTTGCTGGTGTGGACAGTATCAGCGCTAAAATGCTTAAATACGGTGGCGAGTACATACCTCACAGGTTGTGCGAATTGATAAATTTATGTATCGAGACGGGGGAAGTCCCAGACGATTGGAGAAAAGCGATTATCGTACCAATATACAAAAGAAAGGGAGATAAAAGCAACTGCAGTAATTACAGAGGTATCAGCCTTCTAAGTACCGTAAGTAAAATATACTCAAAAATACTTATTCGTAGGGTAATGGAAATTACAGAAGAAAAGATATGGGAAGTCCAAAGTGGATTTATGCCAGGAAGATCATGTACAGATCAGATATTTAGTCTAAGACAGATCACAGAAAAAAGCTTGAGAGTTGGAAAGAAAGTTTTCTGTGCATTTATTGACCTAGAAAAAGCATTTAACAAGGTAAATAGAAAGTAAACTTTGGGAAGTCCTTAAAGAGTACGGAGTAAATGGAGGGCTCCTACAAGCAATAAAAACAATATATACAGGGAGTAAAGCGAGTGTAAGGGTAAGTGGGAAACTGAGTGACTGGTTCGATATTATGCAAGGCGTGAAACAAGGATGCGTTATGTCCGCGTGGCTATTTATCATACTCATGGATAAGTGTCTAAGAACTGCACTCTTCGACGAAGAAGGTGTAGATCTCCAAACAGTCAAGGTACGTGGGTTAGCTTTCGGAGATGACAAGATTTTTATGGCAGAATCAGTCGAGGACTTGCAAAGAATGTTGAATAAACTTAATACAAGCATGAAGGACATGGGACTCAAAATTAACATAAATAAAACAAAAATCATGGTGTTTGAGGGAAAAAGTAAGAAAACAATATGCAACATTGTCCTAAATGATGAGAGATTAGAACAAGTTGACCAGTACGTATATCTAGGTAGTCTATTCACTAGCGACGGAAAAATAGATGGGGAGTTAGATAGGCGCATAAATAAGGGTAAGCAGTTTATCGGTAGAGCATGGTCCATCCTCACAAATAAAAACATATCAAAAAAAGTTAAAATAGCCATACATAATTCTATATTCGTACCGACTGTACTATACGGTAGCGAGACATGGACCTGTCAAGAAAAGGACAGGAGCAAAATTAACGCGATCGGCATGAAAGCTCTGCGCATAATATGCGGGAAAACACTGATGGACAAAGTCCGAAACGAGACAATCCTCAAAGAATGTGGTGCAAAAGAGACAATAGTTGACACATGGGAAAGAAATCAGTTAAGATGGTTCGGTCATTTTGAAAGAATGAAAGATGAACGACTGACCAAACAAGTGTATAAAGGTAAAGTTGATAGCAGAATGTCTAGAGGTAGACCACCGAAAGAATGGTTAGAATCTGTAAATGAGACATTAATTCGAAGAGACATAAGAAGCCATAGCAACACAAGAGCTTGCATGAAAAAATGCATGGACGTGAAGGAAGCTAGAGTAGTATGCCAGGACAGAAAAGTGTGGCGACAAATAGTTTGTAAACAGAGTGGCAATAGAATGAATGACGCCTGAAACAAAGACCTTGGATACTAATGGGCCCAAGTGGGGAACCATACATAACAATTTTGTGAGGCTCTTCACTTGGGGTGATCGCGAGAGAGATTGATCAGCAACCTGGGTCGGAGCAGTGTTGCGGAATAAACGTGTCATTTAAATAAATAACACGAGAATTCCAGATCAATCTAAAATATTTATACCTAACACCTATATACCTATCTACCTTATACCTATATAACTACATACCTTACACCTATATACCTATTTAACATATACCTATCTACTTTATACCTATACACCCATATACGCACTACCTTTCTCCAAACCGAGCAAGTCACGCCTACCCCGAAAGGGAAATGGCTTAATGGTATAAAAAAAAGAAATTCTTGCAAACAATAACAGATACGAAAAAATGCGAAGAGAATAATTGGAACAATTAGAAAAGTTCTACAAAAAGTTTCTTCGCTCATTTATGATATCTTGTACCATTTTCGAGAAAAATAAAAAATTCAGTTTTCATAAAGAAAAAAATTCTCTTGACCAAAAAACAATTTTATTCCTCATAAAACTTATAGAATATCTTTTTTATATCAATACAAACTTGTGAAAATATTTTTAAAAAATAAAAAAGGTGGGGTTTGCCCCCTTTCACAGAAATTGCCCATATGTTTCTAGTCCTCCAACTTCTTTTTCAAATTTTATATATAAATGAACAATTCAAATTCGAAAATGTCTTTATTCTTTGTTTTCTATCATTCTGTGATAGTTTAATATCTCTATGAAAATTGAGATTCGCAATAATAGGTAAAACTCGAAGAATAAATTTGAATGCCAAACGACAAGAGTGTCCTAATTTTGAAACTGTGCAAATAAAAGCAATTTACAATATCGTTAATAACAGATTTGTACAGATGAAATAATTGGCTGCCCTGCTGCAACTGTAGTTTCCGGAAGAAATATTGAATTTTTTTATTTTTCTCGGAAATGGTACAAGATGTCATAAATGACTGAAGAAACTTTTTGTAGAATTTTTCTAACTGTGCCAATTCTTTTTTTCACATTTTTTTGTATCTGTTATAGTTTGCAAGAAAAATGCGAAAATTTGATTTCATGACAAAAAATTCTCCTGGACAAATTAAAAACAAATTGGGAAAAAATATAAGTGTGGGTTTTTTGAGAAAATCGACTTTTAATATTTTCAGAAAAACCGCCGTCATTTTGTCAATTTTTAACATTTTCTTAATTTTCTCACGTATTTCAAAAGAAGGCGATAAACTCTACCAGATTATGAAAATACATCTTAAATATCTCAATTAGGTCATAAGTTATATAAATTTGGAGAAAAAATTGGGACTTTTTTTAAAAACAAAGCAAAACATTCAAGTACGCATAAATTCGTAAAAAAAATTTTTTTCACAAATTGAAAAAATACTTATTGCTTAATTTCCTCTAGAAAACAACATATTTTTCCCCCGAGAGATTCTGCGACTTCAAGTGTAGAACCGGCCTGATTTGAAATGGATTCAGTCCGGCTTATTATTCAGTATTTCCTCAATTTAAAACGTATACCCTACATTGTTCATAAAATTAAATTAAATTGCTCTAAGGAAAGTATAGTCCTTTTTGATTAAATTTACTTCTCTGCTCTGTTTTAGTTATATACTTTAAAAAAAGACCTACATGAAAATTTATCTTCAATTCACAGATTTCATTAATCTACGGCAGTAGTTTTCAAAAAATAAAGTTTTATAGTTTAATTAAATCAATTGAATTTAATTGTTCAAGCAACTTCTTATTGTTCAAAAAATATATAGTATATGGTTTAAAATAGATAAATACTGAATAATAAGCGAAATAGTGTAAAAGATTTGAAGAAACTAGGTTTTTCTCCACCTTCCATGTGAAAAGGAGAAAGTGAATGATTATTTATTAATTGTTTAAATAATTGCTCAATATCTTTAACAAAAAATATTACTCTTAAGATGCGTTAATGTTTTAATTCTTAAACAAAAGAATAATGTTTCACGGTTTATAGGGAAAAAATTGTTAAAACAAATTAAAATTGTTCAAATAATTACAAAATTGTTATAAAAATACTTGAAAACGCGTCATTTAACGATGGAAAAGTAATTAATGTTGACGAAATTCTGGAAAATACCGTCTTTAGCATGAATTTGATAGAAAACGGGTATTTTTAGTTTTTTGGGGTATTTTCCAGGCACAATAAAAGTTAAAAGTTATTTAAAAGCCTGACGGGTTAACGTTGAAAAAATAAATAGAAAAAAAAATCATGGATTTTTTTTCTGAAAAACGAACAAATGGGGGGGGGGGGCATCAATCACCAAAAATCGAAAGTGGAATTTTTACAGCTATAAATTTGGTCTACCCTAATGGCCATAGATATTCCGTTTTCTTAAATTTATGGACATTTTATTTCTATACAATATTGAGAAAACTCTAATTTCAATTTTACACATATGTTATCAAGCAGATATTTTTGGATCCGTGATGCCTTAACGTGGAACCGGTTTTCATAATTTAAACAAAAATAAATCTGGAAGACAATCAACTTTTTTCCATATAATGGAACATTTTATTACATTTCCTTAATTCATTAAATAATAAGCTTATTATTCATTGTTAATTGCTAACATAAGATCAAAAAAATAAAACCGTTTTTTTTTTTGTTTTGAAAAAAATTATATTTGGAGGTGGGCAAGCCCCATGAAGTTTAACATATACTTCCCATAAGAAAAAAAAATACGTTTTTGTAAATTTTATTCAGAATCGTCAATATTAGCTTAATCGAGTTGAAACTAAAAATTTCTCTTCAAACATTTGGCGATTAGCCACAAGTCTGTTTTATAGGGTTCCCAAAAAAACCCCATAAGTGAAAAAATGGGTTTTGCTAATTTTTGGCGCTAATTGTGATTTTTGCAGTTTTTTAATGCAAATCGTTTCTAATACGAGTTCTCATACATAATATACTACTTTATACTGACAATGAGATGTTTAGATAAATTGCCTAAACAATTGATTATTATTTATAATATTATTATACTTGAATAATGCTAGAAACTGCGTTTTTTTCTGAATTTTTCCACTTTTGTTCACTTTTTACTTGAATAATTATTTAAAGTTAATAAAATTATTTGTTCAAACAATTTATTACTATTTTTAATAATATTCAATTTTAATAATGCTAGAAATTTGCGGTTTTTTCTAAAATTTAAACATTTGTTATTTAATGTAAACATTTTCGTGGTAAATAAATAATAATAATAATAATAATAATAATAATACTTGTCACTTAGGGTAAGTTAATGATCAAATGAATTTAGCAAAAATAATTATTCGAACACATTATTATTGTTAATAACTATTTTTTTCTCCATTAATGCTAGATAGTTGCGCTTTCTTCTGGAATGTTTGACGTTTTACTCGCTTCTCACTTAGTAAAGCAATAAAAAATGAAAGTTAACAAACATAGTTGTTTAAATAATTTATGATTGCTTATAACTATCTTCTCTGAGATGAATGCTAAAAAACTTGCTGTTTTTTTCTGAGCTTTCAAACTTTTTGTCCACTTTTCACTTAGTGAAGTAATGATTAATGCACGTTAACATACATACTTATTTAAACAATTGTTTATGTTTGAAAGCTATCTTACACAAGAGACAAGAACAAAGAATTGTGCACAATTCTTGTTGATTCATTTTTTTTGTATCTTGCATAGCTTGACCGCAAAATTGAATTTTTGATTATTTTTCATCCGATCTTAATTTCTTCTTTATTCATAATGTGTCCCCTAAGGGTTTACATGACCTCCGTTTCTTACAAGACCATCTACAAACTTTATATTATCTTATCGTTACTATTTACATTTATTTACAAAAATTTACATCAACTCTTATATCTATCTCCTTACTTCTATATTAATCTAGCGCCAATTTACTGTCGGAAGAGTGAGCGAGCGAGCGAAAGCGAGAGAGCGAGCGAGTGAGAACGAGCGCATCCGCATCTTAATCTACTTATACTATTACATAATATCTACATGTAACTACTTACAGACCTTTACGCTTCTAATCTATGCGACTTCCGTTTCCTTTGTCCTTCACTTGCACTTCTCTTCTATCTCATTCTCATTTTGTCATTTTTCCATATCCATTCTTTCATTCTTTCTCATTCGCCCCTCTAGCCCCCTCCAACTCCTTCATCCACTCCTCACCCATTCCATCCTCACCTAGAATATTTACCACATTCTCTTGCCAGCTTCCTTTATCTTCCATTCCTCTCCTACATCCGTCCCATACATGCTCCCATGTTTCCTCCTCCCATTCACATATTCTGCACTTTCTGTTCTCTTCCTTTTCCCAATACATCCCCTCCCTTACCTCGTTTCCCAATCTAAATCTTGCTATTCTGGTCCATCGTCTCTCTCCCCATCCCTTTTCTAAATACTTTGGTACTCCTTCCTTTTTTATCAACTTATACCATTTATTATATTTTGATTCCTCAATCATTCCCCATCTTTCCATTAATTGTCTTTCCCTGTCCCTTCTCTCCAATTCTTCATAGCTTACTCCACTTCCCTCTCCTATATCTCTAGCACTAAAAAACTTCCTCCTTTCTTCTTCCCATCTTGTTAGTTCTACTGCCCTCCCGCTCCTTTCTTCTACCTCCTTCAAGCACTTTTTCGCTAACTCCCCTCCCTTCCCCTCCCTTAACTTCATCTCAAATTGCCATGCTCTCTTACCCGCTCTAGTACTTAATTTATCTCTCTGTGCTTCTTCTCTCACCATATATCCAGGCGTCCTCCAGTCTACTCCTAGCGTCCACCTGACATACCTTTCATGTAAACTTTCAATCTCTTTCCTTTCCTTCCATCCCCATATCTCCGCTCCGTAACCTATTACCGGCCATACCAGCGTATCAAATAACCACATTCTCCTTCTCCAGTCTTTCTTGAACCTTCTTTTTCCTATTGCCCATATCTGTTTCATTATCCCTGCCGCTTTTTTTATCCTTTCTCTTATATAAACTCTATGATCTCCATTCATTTGCAAGGTATATCCCAAATATTTAAACTCCTTTACTTCTTCTAACTTTACTCCCTTCCATCTCCCAGTCCATTCTTTCTTTCTTCCCCCTCCTTTCCTAAACCTCATTATCTTTGTCTTTTCTACATTTAAATTCAATTTTTTCCCATCTAAATATTTCTCCAATCCTGTAATTAAGCCTGCCATCCCTTCTTCATCCTCTGCCATCAACACTATATCGTCCGCGTATGCCAGTGTATATATCTTTTCTTCTCCCATCCTAACTCCTCCCCATCCCTTTCTCTTCATTTCTTCTTCTAGGTCTGAGATTAATATATTGAATAAAAGTGGACTCAGGGGACATCCTTGCCTTACTCCTCTAACTAACCAGAAACTTTCTCCTACTTGCTCTCCTACCTTTACCCTGCTTTTTGTCTCTCTGAAGATTTCCGATACTCTCTTTATTAAGCCCTGTCGTATCCCCCTTTTCACCATAACTTTTTCTAGCTCGACTCTGTCCAATGAGTCGAATGCCGCCTTTAAGTCCACGAATATTGCTATCATTGTCCCTTTCTCCCTTTTAATCCTTTTATTTATTAGATAATTCAGAACATATATGTTGTCCATAACCCCCATTCCTTTTCTAAACCCTGTCTGATTCGGTGGCTGTATCTTTTTTTCCTCAACTTCTTTCTTCAATCTCTCCGACAAAACAGTTACATATACTTTATACAATGTTGGCATTAGCGTTACACCCCTATAATCTTTAACCTCCTCCCCTTTGCCTTTCTTCACTATGGGTACCACTACTCCTTCTTTCCATAACTCTGGCCACCCTTCTCCTCTCCATACTCTATTACACATTATCCATGCCCATTCCTTTAGTTCTGTCCCCCCATATTTCCAGACTTCATTTGGAATCTCATCTATGCCAGGTGCCTTTCCATCTTTCATTATTCCTAACACCTTGCCTACTTCTTCCCTTGTTATATCCTCTTCCTCATCTCTTCCTCTACCATGTTTCGCTCCTTTCCTAACTTTTCTCTCTACCCCTCCTAGCAAATCCATAAAATATTTTTTCCATTCTACCATTTCAATATCCTGATTTACTCTTTTTCTTCTTTTTCTCTCTTTATTTACTACCTTCCAAACCTCTTCTTCCGTCCTAGCCTTCTCCGCCTCTGCCTCAAACCTTTTATTCTCCTCCTCTTTCTTTTGATGACACAACTCCGTATACTCCTTCTTTTTTCTCCTATATTCTTCTCCACTACTTTTTTCTTTTCTCCATTTTCTTAGTTCCTTTCTGACCTCCTTCTTTTTTTCTTTACATTCCTCATCCCATCCACTTATATTTCCCCCTTTATTTATTTCTTTTTTGCTTGTGCACTCTAATCCTCTTTTTATTTCTCCTATCATTATTTCCATCTCCTCGTCCACATTTCCCTCTCCCATTTTGATATTTCTGACCTTTTCTTTAAACTGTTCTTTTCCTTCCCTTGACCAATCCCCTTTTCCTGCTCTTTTTACCTTTGCTTCCTTTTTATCCATATTATTACTTTTTTCCCCCTCTAAAGTCACTATTATGGGAAAGTGATCCGAATCTATATAATCCCCTACCTCTAGTTTCTTGACCATCTCTCTTACCTCATCATCTACTATCACATAATCAATTACCGTTCCCCTTTCACCTCCTGAGCGTGTATATTCCCCTTCCTCATCTCCCTCTATATTTCCGTTTAAGATAAACCATCCCAACTCCTCCAAGCTCTTTAACAATTTCTTTCCCTCCCCATTTAGTATCTTGTCTTTGGATTTTCTTCCTCTCTCTCCTCCCCATTCCCTTCCTCCACTATCTCCTGTTCTGGCATTGAAATCTCCCCCTATTATAAGCCTAATCTCTTCTTTATTTTCTTCAATCATTTCTTTCATCTCCTCTAATTTCTCCTGCATGTCACCGTTCACATAAACCCCCACTATCTTCCACTTCTCTCCTCCCATCTTTACCTCTTCTATTATTAATCCTTCTTTTCGTTCTTTCATCTCTTTCTTATCCTTCCCTGTTATACATTCGTTCCTTACTCCCATCACCATTCCTCCCATTGCTCTGCCTTTTTTATTCTTCCTCTTTGCATTTTGACATTGCCATTTGTAACCTGTTGGTAACCGTCCCCTTACTCTTTCCCATCCCTTTTCATCTAGCCACGTCTCCATCAGTACTACTACATCCCATTGTGCCAGATTTCTCATAAACTCCCTATCCTTTCTCTCCAATCCTGCTATATTCCAGTAACATATCCTCCATTCTTCCCTACCTTCATGTCTCGTCTCTCTTTGCTTCTTACTATTTCTTATTTTCCTTTCTCCCGTTCCTTTCTCTCCTAGTTTCCCGGTACCTCATTTCTTACTATCTGTTCACTTTCTTCGTCCCAATCCCACCATACTCCTTCTAGCTGTATTCTGCCATACTTAACCCACGTTCTTTTTCCCTTACTTCTTTCCTCTTCCGCTATTTGCCTTAACTTATACTGCATATTCCTTTCTGCCCATGTCAAATCGTCCTCTATTCTCTCCGAGCTTCCATATAACAACCTCTTCTTTGTCATCACTTCCCTTTTATGTTCCCATTTCTTCAGCTTCACTAGTACCATTTTCTCTCCTCTTCGCGTTTCCTTTCCTACACTTCGCATTTCCTCTATCTCTACTTTAGCATCTATCCTTTTTAGCACATTTTCCACTCCTTCTTTCAATTCCTTTCCTTCTAATCTTAGACCCTTTATCACTATGTTTCTTTTCCTTTCATCTCTTTCTTTCCTTTCTAATCTTCTTTCTATTTCCCTTATCCTTTCCCTTTCATTATTCCCACTCTCCCCTACATTAAACTCTAGTTTTGATTTTTCGATCTTCACTATCCTACCCTCTATTTGTGCTACCTTTTTATTATGCTCATCCTGTTTTTCTAATCTTTGTTCTAAAATCTGCATCCTTTTTTCTAAATTTTCTCGAACTTCTTCCCATTTCCGCATCTCTTTTCTAAGTTCGGCCATTTCTTTCCTAATTTCTTGTTTTATTTCCTCTCCTCTTTCTTCCTGTCGTTTTTCGTTCATCTGTATTACCTCTATCATCATTTGACGCAATTCTTCTAACTTTAACTTTTCAAATTCTATCGGCCCTCTAGGTTCAACTTTGTCTTCTTCTTTGCCCTTGTCTTTCTCCCCCGCTCTATTCTGTTCTTTTCCCGGTGGTGTTCTGATCATTTTCGGGGCTTTCAGGGTGGACCCTACTTCTAACTTGTCTTCGCTACTTCCTCTTTCTGCCCTATCCCTCTTCCTATTTATAAACGGTTCGATTGAGCCAAAACTATCTGCCCTCAGTCTCTCCTTCTCTACCGTTTTCTTATACTGACCCCTTCTTTTTGTCTCACTTTTCGGCGTGTAGAATACGTCCTCGACAGAATCCATTAAAGCGTAACTTGCGTACCGCGTAGTTACTGTCACCACAGCGCTACCTCAACCTGCTACCGTACCTTCTTCCGTGCCTCTCTCTCCCTATCCCTCCCTGTCGCCGCTACTCGGCTGCACCTGTCTCCCCACCTTGCTCCTCACGCTAAACCTCTCAGCCTACCCAAAATAGTCTCAATCTCTCTAAATATCACACAAATCTTCACTTTAATTATTTTAAACATGCAAACCCTCACTCACAAAACCCTCCAACACAGTCGTCCCATCAACTCACCTCCAATTCCACTGTAAACTCACTACAATTAGCACCACTCAATTACCGCTACCTTACACTTTCATGCCGGAAACGGAAGTCCCGATCGAAATTTGAATTTTCGATTTTTCAGGAAAATTTTAAAAGTTTTTCTGATAATCTTGTAGGGCTTGAAAAAATCAACGATTTTCTTTTTCTGACATTTTTCCATATCGTGCGTTGTTTGGCTTTAAATGTTAATTTTCGTTTTTTTTTTGGGTCTTGAAAGTGCTGTAACTCTGATAATTTTTATTTCATCAAAAAAAGTCGTGGTGATAAATTATTCGAGTTACTAAGTTCCAGGGATAGCCGTACATAGAATTTTTAAATCTTGAAAAAAAGGACTCGAAAATTTTTTGAATGCTTTAACTTTTTGAATTTTGATCTAAAGTAGATGGTTAACGTACTCGATCTTTCTTTTTGGTGCCCAAACACGTGTGCCAAACCACAATCCAATCAGATTAGTCTTTCAAAAGTTATCCGATATGGAGACGACAATGACGACGACAGACAGTGATGCATTCGAGACGATTTCGAGAAAATTCGAGATTTTTAAAAACATGTTCAGGTGAACTCAAAACTTCATGGAGATCGAGAATCTCGAATAAAAAATTTCGAGATCTCGAGTCGAGAATC
>CAKNYM010050958.1:146621-162958 GCA_932195095.1 Andricus curvator
CTCGAATAAAAAATTTCGAGATCTCGAGTCGAGAATCTCGAAACTTTTTATTCGAGATTCTCGATCTCCATGAAGTTTTGAGTTCACTTGAACATGTTTCAAGAAAATCTCGAATTTTCTCGAAATCGTCTCGAATGCATCACTACAGACAGACAACACCGTAAACCCGATTTTTTCGAATTCAGGGGGTTCTGAAACAAGCTGCCTCTGTAGCTCGGGTGGTTCAGGATGAAAAGCCGTGATACATAATTTCTCTTTTCTTCGCATTTCACGAAAATTGAGGTTTTTTCAAGTCCCTAGGCTCTTCCAAGAATAAATGGCGTAGCGTCACTTTAATTAGTACCACGGTCCTTTTCTGAGGCTGTACATCCACGAGTCTTGACTGCAACGAGGTAAGAAGTGGAGAAGAAAAAAAAGAAGGAAAATAAAAAGAGAGCACAGAATAGGGACAGTCGAGAAAATATAGAAAATGCTGTTAGCAGGTTTGTAAAGTCAAATCGAAGACCAGAATCGATCTTAAACCATGCTCTCTCAGCCTTTCCATCAGGATGATAATTCCAGTTCCAACTTCCTTGTAGTTTTTTAACACTTTTTCTCGACTATAGAGAAATTTTACGAATGAATCTTTTCATTAGATTCAATTCTATTCCCTTCTTTGTATAAATAATGGTTTGTATTTAATTGTGATAAAAATTTAATTGAAGTACAAATTCTGGCATTATAAATCTTTCGAATTAATTATAAAATTGAAAATATGTAGAATTAATAATTATCGTGTTATAAATGGTGCTTCAAAATACAGACTGAATCAATTATGTATTTAGAATCGATAATTAGATTATTGACTATATTCTCAAAATAAATCTGATTCGAATACAAATTTAAACTCAATCTCTGTGGGGATACAAATTAAAATAAACAAAATCTCAGAATTTCATAAAAAAATTGAGGAAAAACTAACTCAATTTAAATAAACATAAATATATTTCCCTACAAACTAAACAATTGAGAGAAAATCCAAATAAAGGAAAAGTTTAATATGATTATTAATAACATAATAATAATTTTATCTTACATAATGTTAGTATCCAAACAAATTTAAATTTGAGTCCAAATATCAATTTTTAAACACGTATTTTTTATAAACGAAATAATAATAAATAAAATAATTTTGAAAACAAACTAAAAGCATCGAATAAATATTTATTCTTTAGGTATTTTGGTTATTAATTTTTACGGCATATAAATAGAATTTTCCTGAGATTCTATAGAAAATTCAAAAAGATTTTTGAATATTTCAGATATGTCAAATCAAAATTCCAGCAAAAATGGTAATCTTCAAACCAATAGTTTAACTTTTGAACAAAAAAGATAAATTGTCATCAAAAAATGTAATAGTTGATATTTTAGTCCAAAAAGATTTTTTATTTTAAATCAAAAACAGTTGAAATCATCCAAAAAAGACAATTTTTCAACAAAATATTTCAATCTTCAAACAAAACATAAATTTTCAACCAGTTGTACTTTTAACCAAACAAGAATTCATATTTTCTAAAAGATACAGGATTTCTACAAAACAGTTTCATTTTTAACCCGAAAATATGAATTTTCAACAAAAAAGTTCATTTTCTACTAAAACCATGAATTTTCTACCAAGAAGATTAATTCTCTACCAAAAAGACGAATTTTCAAATAAAACGAATCTTAAACCAAAAAAATAAATTTTTAACATGGCTAGTAGTACAACTATTAACCAAGTAGTTGAATTTTCAACAAAAAAAAAATTCTGAACAAATAATATAAAATTATATATCAAAACTAAAAATATTTTTATTTTAAATGAAAAAAAAAGTCGAATTCATCTAAAAAGATGAAGTTTCAACAAAACAGTTGAATCCTCATACAACAAATATTTTTATTTTAAACCAAACAGTTAAGATTTCAATAAAAAAAAGATAAAATTTCTTCACGGAAAAAATAATTTTTAATACAAAATAAAATTTTTGAATAACTAATTATTTTTTTAAGTTTCTTTCTTATTTTCCAAGCTTTCTCGAGTTGAAGATTTCACATATGATAAAAAATTATCTAGAAAATTTTGAATAAATTTTTTTTATGTAGCAAGATTTTTCAAAATTGTAGGAAAATTTAAGCCAGTTTAAAGGATATTCAGGACTTTTTGACACTTGAAACAAATTTGAAAATATTTGAATAATTTTCGGGAATTTTTCAAAAATTAAAAATATTTTTAATTTCTTCAAAACTTTCAAAATCCTAAACATCTTTTAAATTTAATCGAATTATTGACTGTACATATTCTCAGGAATCTTAGGGAAATTTCTTTATCATGTTGAATATCACCTTTCAAAATCAGTAAAAAACTTTGAAATTTTATTTCAGTATCATTAAGGGTTGAAATTTTCAAAGTTTTTTTAAATCTTTTCAAAATTTAAATTATTTTCGAAATTTTTCTGAAATTTCTAAATCTATTTTAAAATCATAAAATTTTCCCTATGACTTTGAAAAAATAGGCAAAATTTAACAAATTGCCTTAAAATCTCCTGGATTCTTTTTCGAAAATGTTGTAAATCTTTTGGAATGTTTTAAAATCTCTTAAAATTTTTCGTTCGAAATCTTCAAAAAGCTATATGTTATTTTTAATTTTTTCAAATCTTTGAAGGTTTACAATTATTTCTGCATCTTTTCAAAACATCGAAATATCATTTGACATTCTTTAAAATCTTCTAAAATTTTTTTTTTTTAAATTGAGTTCTAAAATAATAAATCAGTTTAATTTTCCCTTGGAATCTTAAGAAAAAAATTTTGTAATCATGAAGCCTTTTAAAATCCTTAAAAAGCATCAAAATTTTGTTAAAAAATTCTCAAAAATTTACATTTTGTTCCAGACTTGTAGGAATATTTTAAAATTTTTAATTATTTGCGGATCGCTCTAAAACTTCTGAAACTTTCAAATATCTTTTGAAATAATTCAAATTATCAATAACGTTTTAGAAATATTCAGAAATAAATATGATCATGAAATAAAATTACTTATTTGAGAATTTTGATTTACTAAATTGATGGTGCCGAAAATTGTTATATTGATCAATATTTTTGTCATTTTTAAAGCGTTAAGAACAGAATATAGTTGCCTTTATTCTTGAAGAATCATTGAAATTTCAAAGTTTCTGCTTTAGAAATAAATTTTAAAAATTGAAGTTCCTTATTTGAGATTAATGAAGCGATAATATTATTTTTAGAAAACTTTTGAAGCCCGGTTCGATTCAGCCTATAATATATGTACATTGAATTATATTCTATTTTCACACACCAATTTCCGATAATAGTCGGGTCAGGTCAAATCAATTTCGAATAACAAACAATTATTCGCATTCATTTTTATACTAATTTACCCGTTATTGTGAATCACGTTGAAAAGTGGTATAAAAATGAAATAACCAAGTTGAATTATAGTTTATGATTTAATTATTATGTATTTTTTATTTTTTTCATTCTTATTAATACAGTATGTAACAGTGAGTATCATAATATAATTACAATTATCCCGTTACTTTATTCATAGTTATTACGAAAATTGACGTATTATTCAATGTTTAATGTATTTTTTCAGGGGAAAAATAAACAAAGTGCAAAGTCTCTTCATTTTTCTAGGTGCATTTTTACAGCATTTTTTTTATTCTGCTACCAGCATTTACAAATATTTTCCTCTTTGATATAACGGATTTAATAAAAAACATTTTTTTGTAATGTTCAAATATTCTCTAAACAGAAAAATGAGTTTCGAAAAATTTAAAATCATACGCAGTGGAAAATTTGTACGTGTCGAATTTGTAATTCATGTTTGAATGCTTTCATGCAAATTAGAATTTTACAACTATAGACGCTTCGCTGATTTTTAAATTATTCAATTTCGAGTATTTTCATTCGAAATATTTGTGGATATTTCTAAGACCTAAATGAAATATTTTCATTTTTTAATTAAAAATAAATCATCTCTTCAAGTTTAAATTTTACAACTTCTAAGTTATATTATCAAATATTTGCTTAATTTTGAGCAATTATTTTCTAAATTTGAAAATTCTTTCGTTTCCATTTATTCAACTTGTAATGTTATATTTTAGGATCATTCAAAATTGAATTGATCCAAATTAATAGTTATTTTTACAATATTAAAAGCTTTATTTCAACAAGAAACAATTAAATATAATTCTCATATTATATAAATTTGGCAAATGTTAATTTTATACGATTACTCAATTTTTAGAGGTTTTGGGTCGCAGTTTAGGTCTGGTGTTAAAAGTATCAATTTATTTGTGGTTAAAATTAAAAACATTTCACTAATTTAAATGCTTAAATTTTTAACATGGCTTATTTCAGGTGAGCCTAGAAACTTTGTTTTTAGAAATATAAATAAAAATAAATAGATAAATATAATTATCAAATTTAAAAAAAAAAATAAATAACCGATAGATAGAATTCAATATAAATCAATTGAAAATCCTCTTTCTTTTTTAGCCTTCACTCTGATCTTCTATTTTCTAATAAGGTGTATTTCTATTCGTCCAAATTAGTAATTTCTCATTGGATTTTGAATGTGTCGTGATTCTGAAATTTTTTAAATTTTAATTAGATTTTATGCCACTTTCTTGAGATCAATCCCGTCCCCATAGCAGAATTACCAATTGATCTTTTTGAATGTGACGCCACATACAATTATTATAATTAATTGATACGGGAGCTATATCCTTCTTGATAAAAATTCCAGATTTGATCTGATACGACTAGTTTAGGATTAAGTCAGTAATTAGTCAGATCAGTAGCATCAGGATTCATTTAGAAAATCCTAAATTGCAATGGTTTCTGATTAATCCGTACGAAGTATTTACTTATATCATATTGGCGGTCATTTGATCTGGTTCAAACATTTTTTAAATAATTCAAAACTATCAGATGACAATCAGTTGAAAGAGGAGTGACATAAAAATGTATTCACATCAGTGCATGTACAATAAAGTCATCAGTTAAAGTATTTGATTTGTATGTCTCGAATTGGAATAGTTCGAATTAGATCAACTGGTCAATTCAATTTTGAAGTTTTAAATCCACTTGACGTTTAATCAATCCGTTTTCTAACTGTCGGATTCAATCAATGGTTTTTCCGATTAGAAATAGTCAAATCAGCTGACGATTTGCATCCCAAACTGTCGAAACAGGCTATCCGTTACCAACAAATCCGATCAAAATAGTTCAAATTGGATCAGCTGATTAATTCAAACCGAAAGTTGCAGGTCGAATTAATGTGTAACTAATCCGTTCTATAACTGTCGGATTAAATCAGCGGTTGATCCCATTCAAAACTTTCAAACAGAACCTAAGTTCACCTGTTTCGGCACAGATCGCCAGCTGACCGATTGCAACTATACTTTTAATATAGGTTCAATTTATTTTTAAATGATCCTGATGTGAATATATATCACCACGTCAACGATACCTATCTCTAATGACTAAAAGAAACCCCGACCCAGCAAGACATCATTGATACACTTCTAACTCGAATCTTAGGAGATGGTTCACCCTAGCACTACACATCTCGGGTATTCCCTTTTCACTCTGTCCGCGTTCCTCGACCTGCGACTCGTTCGGTGATAGCACTCGAAGCGGTGGTTCTTTCTAGGTGATGGCGCGAATGGCGGCTGCGCGTGAAGGCGCCGCGACGCGTCGGCGTCGGGGACGTCGCTCCGTCGACTCGGCGCTGAAGGTCCTCAGACCAGGCCAGTATCAACGGGAGCCGTCGAGAGGGCTGATCGTCCACTTCCCCCTACACGGCGGAGGGATGCTCTGTGCTAACAAACCGCTGCCTCATAGGATCACGGAGACGAGGACCCGGTGCCTCATCGTATATCTCCCATCCTAAGACGTCCTATCGTGTCCGTGTTCAGGACGTCTGCAAGAAAAATGGGGCGCTCGAGAACCGACGAACCGCGGATCGATCGTCAAATAACTTCGTGCTAGCTGGACTGCGACTAACTATACAAGAAAAACCTCTTCTTCTCCTTCTTTCATCTTTCCTCTACTTCATCTATTTATCTATACCATTTCTGCACTATTTCTGTACAACTTCTGCCTCCGTGTTGATATACTGTCATATCAGAAAGGATTCATTGACATCCAAAGTGCACGTGAACTTCGCCTCGAAGATGAGGGCAGGTAGATGATGATCCCGATGATGTGAACCTTGATAATGTGCTTTCTTGATGTTGTGAACCTTTGAGGATACGAGAAGTCCTATTCAGAGTGAATTTTCAACGAGGGCGAAAGTGTGTCACGAACGATTCGCTTCGAGGCAGCTAGTAGGTTAGGTTGCCGAGGGTAGAGACCCTCCATGTGAAGCGACGGGAAACGCGGTAGTGAAGTGAATGTGTCGTTTTCCGAGTGAGTACCTTTGTGTTTGTGATATCCAGTGTTACCAAGAGTCCATTTAAGGGATTCTCTCATCATCGAAAAATTTCATCAACAGGCATATAAACCCTGGACAAACTGACAGAAGGGTGTTTTGAAGGGTGGGAGGGTGGGACAGGTGAGGAAACAACTCGTGGTCACGTAACCTTTTCAAACATATCTTGAAAACAAATTTCAAAAGCTGTTTCTTCGAAGAAATATACAGAAGCCTAATTTTGTAAAATTCTTTACTATCTGTGTTTATGACCGGGGGCAAAAAACAGGCGCTCGGCGCGACTGATCGCGTTTTTGGAGGTTAGGATGAGGAAAATGTCTTCACGCGACCTAGGGGTGGTACTATTCCTGATCCCGCTCTTGGGTCAGGCGTTGGCCTTTGTTTTGGAAGGTTCCGCCACCAGCTATGCGCAGTTTCGGAAGTGGAACACCGCCTTGAATGGAACCCTGGAGTTTGAATTTAAGACCGAACAGGGCAATGGACTCCTGCTTTATACAGATGATGGGGGTACCTATGACTTCTTTGAGGTGAAGCTGGTGGAAAGTGCCCTGCGGCTGAGGTATAATTTGGGAGGCGGTGCTCAGATCGTGACAGTTGGTAGGGACCTGGGGGATGGTCACTGGCATAAGGTGCAGATTACCAGGAACAATGAAAATACGACTCTTAATGTTGATGGAGTTGCTGCAACTTCCACATCTAGGGGCAAGGAGTTCGAGTTTGGAAAACTCAGTGGGAATTCTGATGTTTATATCGGAGGAATGCCGAGTTGGTACAACAGCAAGCTCACGCTTTTAGCGTTACCGAGTGTTATTTTTGAACCTAGGTTTAATGGGGTTATCAGAAACCTAGTATATGCTGACGGGAACAACTTTATACCCAGGAGGCAGGAGATGAAGAGCCGAGATGCTAAGGTGACTTCTTGTTTGCTTTTTTAATTGATGTGGTTGGAGATGAATTTTGAGTTTTAGGTTTTGAGTTGTTGATTATTGGAATAGGTAAATTAGTTATTATTTTAAAAAAATATACGGAAATTACATGATTTGTAGGATGTAGATTTACAGAATTGTTAATTCACAATCCTAATTGGATCTTTATTTTGTGAATCAGTTGTTATATCATCACTCTCTTATGATCCCCTATTTAGAGAGATGTTAACAGAAAATTGTAACAATGAATCCAGAAGTCTATTCCGTATTCGTTTGTAAGATATTTATTATTGACAAAAAAAACTAGACATAAAAACCGTAAGATGAGGCTTCTTTGTAGATATGATTAAAGATGAATCTGATGTTTGAGTTTTCAGGTGGTTGTTGATTTTTGGAAATGATGGGGACAATTTCTGAACAGTTGTCCTCTTTTCAGTTGCGGATATTGTCTCTGGTCATTAAAATTTGAAGATCTTCATCTCATGCACTAATTCTTTTAAGAAATATGGTAGTAGGTTAGTTGAATACAAAAAATAAACAAGTTTTTTTTACAAAAAACAATATATGTTTTGTTAATTTCAGAAAAGAGATATCAAGATAAAATGATGATTTCCAAAAAAATAATTATATTAAGATAAAGAAAATTTTAATGGAAATGTACATGTAGTACCTTCTCCTAAAACTTGAAAATGGAAACAGTCAATAATTCTGAATAACTTAAAAACCATTACAAAAGTAATCATGATTTCACATAAAAATAATAAGACACCTGAAAGTTCAATTAACTAGAAGAGATACACAGATATATACGAGGTTGCTGAAACTTATTTTCAATTGATGGATGGCAACATAATAATAACACCAATAACTATTGAACTGAGGAACCATTGTTTCCATTAGAATATCAGAAAATATAGAAAAGATAATCTTTTTGATTATCCGATGAAAATAGTATGTAAAATAAAAATTGTTGAGTGTTCAACGAAATTACCGTTAATATTAATCAATAGATTAATGCTAGGGCAAGGGTGAAATTTTCCTATCTGATAAATCAGTATGTTAGAAGCTGATGTACTTAACAGAAAATCAATAGTATGTACAAAATTTCTCTGAAAGGTAGAACTTCTTATATTTTAAAACTTATCAAATTGCTAGTAAAATATTATCAAAAGGAATGCTTCCAAAAGGAAAAATTTGTAATCAAGAGTTTGATCAGAATCTGCTTCAGCTTTCGGAGAGTGTAATTTTGCCTCCGCATTGAACTTACTTATAATTAGAAATGAAGTAACATTGATAGATCAGAAAGTTTCATCACTTCGAAGACTAGTAATTTTATTGCAAGGAAAGAGAGTTTATTAAAGTAATATAAAGTTTCGGTGCTACGGAAGTAGATTTATGAAAAGTCTTATCCGAAATTTGAAGCTAAGAACTGGCTGATTGTTTTATAACTTAACTTTCTGGCTTTACTATTATTAAATCATGTTTAATACTTATTTTATCATTTTTTCAGGTATGAAAAATGTTCTCTTTGCAAAAAACAATTTCAAAAACATAAATTTTGAAGTTTTTGAATGGTAGGTAGGAAAAATGTATTACATTTTCCAGTAAGTTTGATAAAATTTAAAACAGTGATTTTACGTTTTAATTAGAGTGTGATGGTCCCAGTTCTACCGACACATCTGTATGGTTCAGGAATTCAGCCTCAACCTCAATTTTTTCACATTTTAATTTATAACTCATTTAGAGCCACAATCCTTTTAATTTCATCTGAGAAGCCTCAATATGTTTATTCTTCCATGTTTCAAATTTTTTAAATATTGAAACTTTCAAATTGGACTATTTCATAATGAAGCATTCGAAAGAGAAAAATTTCAAAACTAAAACCTATATTAAATAGTAGTCAAAATGTATATAATATATATAAAATTATGAATATATAAAATATAAAATTTATATATAAATATATGAAATGGTAGTCAAAAGTACATTTAAGAAATAAAATAACTTTTTATTAAAGGGTAGAATAACCTGTATGAGATTAATTACAGGGCTTGCAAAATTACTCTAAGAAAGATGGAAATAAATTGAATATTGGAGAATTAATTTAGAATTTAAAACCCTTAGAAATCAAAGAATGTTTGCAAAATTACTATTTGAAAGTGAATTTAAAAATATTTAAATTAATAATTTCAAAAATTTGAAATCCTAAAATTGGATTGCACTTTTATATTGAAACATTCACGATAAGAAAATATATTATTTTGCGTTTGTCTGTTCGAAATTCGATATTAGCTACAGAGCACAATCTTCATTTTTATTTATAATTTGAACAAACTCATCTAAAAATTTTAAACTCTTGCAAAATACGATTCGATACAAGCACTTATCGCACTCATTTTTTAAATTTAAATACTCAATAAAAGTAAAGCCTTTGGGACAGAAAATTTTTAACGTTTCCAAAATGTTGGCAACCATCATAGATTACGGATTCAAACTCAATAATCTATTAAACAAAAAAATCTGTTGAGGTTTTTCATTTAATATTTTTAGAAAATTGTTGTCGTATTTCTTGTTCGAGACGAATCTGTAATCCACGGAAAACAACAAAACAGCTCGACTCTTTCAACAACGTATTATTGCTCATGTAACAATAATGCAAGCCGACATACATATAACTTTTCCGTCGGATTCGAGCTCGGGACAACATTGCAACAATATAAACAGTTGACCTAGATTTATCACCACGTTGGCAGTTTTTTCACTTTGACGATTGTGTATATAAAATGGAGGGCAAACGACCCCTGACATTCGACGAAAATTGTGCACACCGGGGAAAATAAGTCCTGCGTTCACGAGGGTTAATACTTCTCATGCAGCTGTAGTTTTCAATCGATTTTCACGGTGGTCGACTATCCATTAACCTCGAAACGCATTTCCCGGTATCATTTCTCGCTTAGTCGATGGACTCGAACACAATAATAGAGTACTTTTATAACATTTTCTGTTTTATGTTTTTGAATTTACGCGGAGATTCTACTTCAATTTGAACACGGTTGGTTTCACCGTAAATTGAACAAACTTTAAAAAAGTATTTTCGGCCTTAACGCAACTGGTCAATATGTATATTCTAATTGTATTAATATGAACAAGTATAAATGGAGGCTCATATAATTATCACTTTTGAATGAAATTTTATTTTGTTTTTAATTCAAGAAGAAAGTTTTTGAATTTTTCAAGTGTTTCTTTGTTTCAGGATTGAAAAAAGTTTTATTTCATACTTTAGGATGTTTTTTAACGAAGCGTCACGTTGTATCCATCCCCTTTTCCAACTTCAAGAATCTTTCGGGACTGGTAGACACTTAAAAACAAATATTAAAAATAAAAAATTCTTTCGTTCCTAGGAAGTTCTTACGAAAATTCGTAATTTCATTACAATGAAAGCTCTGCAATGGCCTTTACATATTTTTTTCTAACAGATAAAATGCACAGAATTTCTTCTAAAATGTAAGAAGAATATTCTGAATTAGGGATAAATTAAAAATAATCATACCGGCTAACCAAAAAATCTTGAATTTCGAAATACACCAAAAATTAAGGTCGATTTCAGTGCAAATATGGATTTTTATAAGTTTGTATTATCGATTTCATTGAGCTCTCAATTGCTAAAAATAAGTCTTGATATAAAATGATAGGTAAATATACATTTTAAAGTAATAGGGATATTTTAACTGTGAGAAATGTATATTCTTGGAGTATTTTGAAATTCAAGATTTTTTCTGTCGCCCTGTATAAATATTTTCAATTTATCCTTTATGGAGAATATTCTCCTTATATCGTAGAAGAAATCTTGTGCATATTATTTCAGGAAAAAAATGTTCATAGGCCATTTCAGATCAATAATTGTAATGAAATTACAAATTTCCAAGCGTATCACTAATTTTTTTCCATAAAATTTATTAACCAATAATAACAAATACTTTCCAGAATAAAAAAATTTTCCAGCCTCAAACTTGTATTATTTTTTTTTAATTGAAAAGTAAGAAAAAGCAGTATTTTTTTACCAAAAGGAAGAAAAAAATAACTAATGAAAAATGAAAAATAAAATAAAAACTTATTCAAATTCACGTTCACGCCTGCCTTTAATTATAAAATCTTCAAGCTTTTAAAAACGTAATATAGTTTACATTTTTACGTTTCGCGATTTTAATACCTATGTTATCAATGGAAATTGTTTAACTTTGTGCACAGATCCAACTTTTAGGATTACTAAAATTTTTATGTTTCTGAATTATGATGTCCTCATTTCCAAATTGTGTCTGGATTAAAGTGTATGTAAATTATTCAAACTTTTTTACAATTTTTTCTTTTCAAGGGATTTGAGAGAGAATTGTGAAAATGTGAGCTCTTTATTTTTAAATTTTATTGATTTTCAGTCAGAGTATTTTATATATGAATGAATTATATTTTCTAAATGTTAACTCACATTGATGGTGTATGACAAGACACATGATTGTTTGCGCAATAATTGTGTTTGCCCTTAAATTGTAATTATTCGATTTTAAACACAGTTGATTTCAAGTTTTTTATTTAGATTATTGCAATTTGAAATATTGTACGTACCCACTGATTACTATTTCAAAAACAACTAATTTTGTAGAATTTAAAACAAATGTTGTTTAGTTTTAAATATTTCCAACTAAAAATTCTCCAACTTATGTTATGTGTCTACTGTAAAGTGTGACAAAAACGGCGATTTTGTTAAAAAATTTCAGTTTTGAACGAACATTGTTTTAAATAGTATAAATTTTGATATTTAAACCTAAAAAATGCACCAAAAAAGATGTTTAATTTTTAATTTAACTACTTTGAAAAAGTGACAATCGTGAAAAAATGAAGTATCTTCACTTATTCGTAGCTTGCACAATAAGGACAAAATGTAAAAAATGTTATAGAGTGAATGAGCAAGCAACTTTTATAATACCTCGCTAAAACTGAAACGCACTTGATTTTCATGTTGCATTTAAACTTTCGCTGACTCGCAAAAAGTTTCATACTCGGGTTATAACATTTCCAGTACCCTAGAGTTTGAATTTCAAAATTATATACATGGGAAAGAATAAAATGGAAAAATAGGTACCAAAAAACTGAGAAAAGTCGTGAAAAACGGCATTTATGTATTCATAAGAACAGATAAATGTGCATTCATGCATATTCACATGCGCACATATGAAAACATATATTTGTACTAGTAAAATAATAAAATGACAGTCTGCTTTCTACAAAAATTCTCCACAGTTTATGAGGGAATAAGGAAGTCAGGATTTTTTGATAAGAATAATAGACATCTGGATCATAAACTATCTCCTATTTCCGTCAAATTTCTATATTTTATTTTTTCTTGAGTTATTAGTTTCAAAATTAAAAAACATTTCTTTAAAATACAATTTTTTAGTCTCCTATTTCCTATTTCATCCCATAATATGACTAACAAACTAACGATCGTGAAATGAAAAACTTATAAAATATATTAAGATTATTTTTCTTCTGAATTTGAATTTCCAGCTAATACAGATATATGAAGAAATAACTTATTGAACCTTTCCAGAATTTTTGTACACATTTATCGAATATTAAAAACGTTCACAGAACTTTATTTGGAACAAGAATTTTCACAAAACTTTTTATATCAATGGTGGGCTGTTTTAAACCATACTGCAAAAGTTCAGAACAATTTTAATATGAGTGAAATTAAACAATATTAAAATTCTCAGTTGTGCAAAATCATGAACTTGATATTATGATGAGAAAAGTTGGTACCTTAAATACAGACTTCTATCATTTCTATTACATGTAATGCAATAACAGTTGTCTCATCGTTAGATAAAAAGTGATAGAATTTGAATAAAATATCATTTAATAAGGATTGCGTAAATCTAATAATTGCAGAAAACTTTTTATTATCAAGTCACCTAATTTTACTCATAAAACTTAAGGACGATAATATATATATATATATATATATATATATATATATATATATATATATATAATATATTGACGACATAATGTAATTTAGCGTTCAATAAAAACTGCAAGACTAACAAAATGCCACGATAAAATAGAATATATCCACTTAATACATCTGAATTATACATTTACAACACTACTGAATCGAAGACAAAAATCGATATTTTCATGTGAATTATATGTCATTTACCTTTAATTTAGTCCTTAGTAAAGAAATAATTAATTGAAGCAGTTAATTATTGAGTTTGCTGCATTACAGTACATATTAGGTCAGAGACCCCCTAATAGTTATTTGTTAACACCAAAGTTTGTATGTTAGATAGTGAAAGTAACTAATTAGGACTCTAGGTTTAGAAAAGAAGATAACAAAAAACTTTAAAATGGCGAAAACTTGCCATACTTTTCAAAAGTTTAAAAAATACTGATATCAAACAAGATGATCATCATATTACTAGGGCGCATGTAAATGGTAAAAACACTTGTCCAATACCAATTGTATTCAGATTTATCAATAGTGGGCAAAAAAGCTTTCATTAGCAAATAGATTTGACTGTAGGCTTTGAAAAGTGTATGAAACATAACTTTGGAATCACCAAGTATTATCTTAATTTTTCGATAATCTTCAAAATTACTAATATCAAAGAGCATGATCATCATCATCTTACTGTCAAATATCGCGGCGCAGCGAATGAAGATTGTAATCTAAATTATAAAAACAGTCATCTTATGCCAATAACATTCATATTTGTTTTAACGCTATGCGGAGGGAGGGTGTGCTGATGATATGCTTAAGCAAAAAATAATTTCGCAAATTGAACAAGTGTCTAGGAATCGTTTCTATAGGTAGGTTATTTATAAAAACATGCTTACGTGAGAATGTGAAAGTGCATAAAAACTGTATCAATTTTTGTGGCAAATGACCCAACTACTTCTTCACTCAGTGAGAAAGGACAATAATCTCAAAGGCGCTGAAAGCAAAAAGCAGCAGGAGTTTGTTCTGGCAACATACTTATCGCGCGAGCTTACGCACGAATGCGGCACGCGATGTGTACGGTGCACTTGAAAACGATCCAATGCCTCGCCTCATTCTACAATCTACGCCTCTCTCTGCCTCCACCCCCTATAACATCCCTCTTTCTTCTATACACGTTGCCTTATGTAACTCGAAGCTACTCCCGTCTAGACACGGAAGAGTGGACGGCAGTTCACTTGAATAAAGCACTTTCCCTCTTCGTCCTTCGCTTAAACAGGAATTCTAGTAGAGAGATCGAGATATAAAAAGAGGTTAATCTTCCAACATCCCAACCCCTTTTCTCATTATTGCCATCTAACGATTTTTCTGAGAACGGAAATGAGAAAATATTTCAGAATAAACTGAGGAAGATGGATTCCCTTCGTGTTTCCCGTCTCGTCTCGGAATCGCAGACGCAATAAAAGAAGTAGGACAAACTAAATTCTGAGTCATGCTGCCAAATCTTTTCCGATTATTACTGCTTTCAGTGTGTTGAAAATGGGAGTGAATCTACCACCCAATGTTTTGTGAACAGAGTAATAAGTGGTTCTTAGGAATAAATATACATCCACTTTTTTCAAATCCTTCGTTCAATATTCTCGAATGGAAAGATTGCAGTATAACTGCGAGAATTAATTAGTCTATTTTAAATGCAGCTTAAGAGTTCTTGAAAATCGAAAAAAGGTATACCCGGAAGAATGAATATTCTCAATATTAATGGAAAAACTTCCAAGAAAGGTCAAACTCTCCCAAGATTAATGAAACAATTATAAATTGAAAACCTTTATTCAGATTCAGTGATTTAAAATTCTAATACATTTTCAAGAATTTATAATTACGGAAAATGCTAATGTTCTGATAAATTAAAAGGAACTTAAACAAGCATTTTTATATCCAAAAAGTCCTTGAATCTTATTTTAGAAGCATAGAACATTATACGCTGTCCCATAAAAGTAGCAAATGCATAATTAACACAAAATTTCAATTTTAAGACTCTAGCAATATTTACTATTAGAAGTATTAGAATAATTATATCTCTCACTATTTTTTCTTCTGAAACACAAACATAAACAGTTTTTTACTAAAACTATGAATTAGAATTTAAAAACCTATTTTCTATGAGAATAAGCATTTTTTCATCAATCACCCACATAATTCCCATTTCGCGAACCTACTTTTTTCGCTCCTAAATTGTGAAGTGTACGAAACATTTCAGCCCCTCATTTATAAATCAAGAACTTGAAGTACCACACCCCTAGGCAGTTCCTTTTCCAATTTACAGAAGGCGTTCTGAAAGGAAGAAAAAGAAAAGTAATTATGCTTATTTTAGCTGGGATCCAAGATCGGTGGAATGGGACAGGTTCGTGACGGTTTTGCAAAAAGTTCAACGTTAATAGGGGTGATTTAGTTGCGGCAATCTTCACGCCAGTACTGCTCGCAATACGTGGTTAGCGCACCTAGTGGTACGCTACTTCTCTGCTCTAAATTGCGAGGCTTGCGTTCTCAGTAGGGGGTTCTCCATCTCAATTATTTCTTCAAAAGGAGACTGATTCATTCACATGAATTTTAAAATTGCGAAAAGGGTTTTATATTTTAAGCATCTGCATAATATATTTCACCCTTTTCAAACTCAAAATTTCGACTGAAAATAATTTTAATGTCCCCTCTCTCTAGAATATCTTACAATTTTTTAAACTAAGAATAATTGAAAATGAATCATTCTTATTCAATTTTTTGGTAAAATTATGATGACAATATTGTCCACATTAAAATTTATTTACAAGTTCTATATATTTAACTCTTGGAAAAATAAGAGATCGATGAGAGTAAAAGAAATATAAACAAAAGACCAAATGAGGCAAAATTTCAAGAAAAGTCTAGGTATGGTGTCAGAATG
>CAKNYM010050958.1:163058-191614 GCA_932195095.1 Andricus curvator
TATATATATATATGATGAAGAGAAACGTGCTCCATAGTTCGACGACAACGCATTTATGTTTTTTATTTAGTACAATCATTTGAGGATTACCTGCAGATTTTCAAAAAATCACACACATTTTTTTCGAAATGTCGTATTTTCCGAACGAGCGTAGGTATACGGGATTTTCTCTTTTTATTCGACGAGAGGATTCTTGGTCTTTTAATTGATAGTAACAACAATCTTTTATTGTTTCAAATGACGAAATGGTGACTGTTTTTATAAAATCCTTGAACGTGGATTATCTCAAAAAGACCACTTTTAAGAAATTTTTATTATATTTCTAAAGATAGATCGTAATATGTACTGCATATTTTCTGAATTAATAAACCGCTGTTAACATTTAAAAAATTATTTTTGAAAGATCGAATTGTCGCCTTTTTCTCGAAAACACGACGTGTGCAAAAAAATGTTAAGATGAACTTTGCACATCTAGAAAATGTACACAAAAATGCATCTTGCTCTTTTGTGATAGCTTGCATCGTTCAAGAAAAAAAAATCAAAAACTATATACGCACAAAGATTACCTGGTCTATAAAATGTTTGAGCCCACATTAAACTGAGAGAACGCCTTTTTTATATTAGCAGGAACTTTTTTTTTTAATATTGGAAACCATAAAAAAGGTGGAATTTCCTGTAAATCTTCTCTTCATGTTTTCAAAATTCGATAAAAGAATATAAATATTTTCTAGAAAGCCCGACCTTTTTTATTTTTTCCCATACTTGGTTTACAGTTTGTACTTATTATAAGTTGAAAAACGATTCACTGTTTTTCGAGAAAAATGCACCTAAACCATTTTTGAGGTCGACATTTTTTTTTCAATATAGTTTTTTTTCTCGCAAACGATGCAAGATATCAAAAAAAGCAGAAAATATTTTTTGTAGAAATTTTCTAGACGTGTAAACTTTTATTTAAACATCTTGTTAATATTTAGGGGTTGCCCAAAGACCATGAAGTTTCGCATTGATTTAACATGGGAAAGTCAGCTTTTTGTACATTCAATATTTAAATGCGATAATATGTTTCAAATAATTCCTTATTTTAGTATATTGTTTAGAATTCGTCAGAGAATAAGAATCAATCATAAATTTTGAGGGTCAATGACTATAAGCCACTCTTATAACGCTTTTTGAAATTTTTTTTTGCATGAATAATCATTAATGAACGTATTTTCTAGACGTTATGGATACTTTGATCAATGATAACAATAAGATAATTTGTTTCAATAATTTGACAATTATTTGAATAATACGTGTTTGTTCAATTATATAGTTTACCTAAAATTTTTGACACACCAAATTTTCGACAGGTTTTAATATTTTTAAGGACTAATTTGTTTTCTAATAATATTTTTGAATGTTTAAACAAATTTAAATTATTCATATAATTTTGTTTTAAATTTTAAAATACGTTCATTTCGCGACTTACCTGAAAAAAACGAATGTTTAAACTAATTAAAATTATATAAACAATTGAAAATTGGCTAACGGATGAAATAGTATTCTTGAATGATCAATTCATCATTATTTACGATAAAACCTTCTGAAGAGCGTTAATAAACCGCAATATTGATTGAAATTCAAATTCGTCACTTATGGGGATTTCTTACGTGACCTATAGGAGTGGGTTAAATTAAATTACTCTCAAAGTTCATGCTTGATTCTTATTCCCTGACGAACTCCAAACAGTATATTGGAATACGGAATTATTTCTAACATAAAACGTTGTTAAAATATTAGATTTACAAAAAGCTGACTTATTTCGATGTTAAATCAATGGGAAACTTCATGGTCTCTGCGCAACCTCTGAATATTAAGCGATTTTTCTAAAATTTAGAGAGAATTTTTTTAGGGCATTCAAGCAAAACTGTGAAGTGAAAGCAAAGAAATTCGAAAAGTGAAAAATGAGGGCCATCCTAGTAGTACATATTACCATCTATCTCTAAGAATATAAAAAAATTTGAAAGTGGGTTTTTTGAGACAACACACTTTCAACAATTTTATAAAAACAGAAAAGCAGCAGCCATATTCTAGTTTTTTTTTAAATTTCTGTGGAATCGATTAAAAGGGCCAGATTTTTCGCGTCGGGCAAAAAATAAAATTCCAAATACCTACGCTCGTTCGGAAAATACTGCATTCAAAAAAAAATCTTTGTTAATTTTTGAGAATTTTGAGGCAATGTTTGAACAATTGTGAGAAATAAAATACCAATGTTGATCAAACTGTGAAATATGTATTCCTCTATTTTTATCATAAAATGATATATTGAAATACAATATTATTCTGACACTCAAATCGGGAACAAACTTTTTTTAAAATTAATAATCAATTTAGTATAATTAATACGAATTAGGTATGATTCAGTCAAATTTGTTGAAATTCACTTGGATTCATTGAAATTCAATTTTAATTTAGTGGAATTTAGTTTGATTCATTTTAGTTAATTCAGTACAATAAGATGAATTCAGTATGATTCAGTAGGATTCATTCAAATTATGCAGAATTCAGCAGGATTCAGGGGAATTCGTTTTTCATTCAGTGGAATTCACACTTGATTTAGTGAAATTTGCCAGAATTTAAGATGATTCCTCATATTAATGTTGACTTCATCATGAATGCAGTTGAACTCACTTTTGGAGTGAAACTAATTCCTTTTTAATTCTGATGGATTGACATATTGTAATTGCATTTAATTTTCCTTGAATGTGGTTAAATTCAACACAAATTTATGTTTGAATTCTCTTGACATTGCTGAAACTAAAGTTCAGCAGAATTAATTAAAATTTACGTGAAGTCAGTAGCATTAATTTGAATCCAGTCAAAATCCAGTAGGAATTAAATTTAATTGAACTTAGTAGAATTTTAAAAAATAGAACTCACTAGAATTTAGTGGAATTTACTTCTAATTCAGAACAATTTATCATTATTTCAGTTGATTTGATATATTATAGGTAAATCAGATGAATTTATAAATAATGTGGTTGAATTCATCTCAAAGTTCGATAACGCTTTAATTAATGTATTCAAATTAATTTAAATTTCCTTAAAATCAGTGTGATGCCCTCGAGGTTATTGAAATTTATTTCAGTTCAGCAGAAAGCACATAAATTCAGATATACGTAAAAAATTTATTTGTAATTTACTTACATTAGAATACATCAGTTATAATCAGTTAAATTCAGTTTAATACAGTTTCATTCACTATGAATTAAATTGAATTAATTTCAATTAAGTAATATTCAGTTGCATACAATATATTTTTATAATATGAGTTTTCGGACTTACTTCAAATAACCAATTATATGAAACTTTGTTCATATTAATTCAGTATAGAGCTACTAATTTAAATTTCTATTTTAAAAAGCGAAAGGTCAGGGTAACAATTCGCCTTTTGAAATTGGCAAATAATAATTACATGATTAAAACTGTTTAATACAACAAAGTTTTTAGTCCAGCTAAAGTGTCTAGCTCTAGACACTAATCTACAGAATGTGAAGCCTAGTTTTTTTTTTTAAATTTCAAATAAGGAAAATATTCCAGTGAAACATTTAAAAATAAATTGAGACTCTTGGAGCTTTCAAACCAAGTTGTAAACTACCTTGTAGGATTACAAAATTCTTTTCCTGAAATTTTAGACGGATAACATTTTTAAATTATTTCTCCTGCCGAGAGATTTGCGTACCGTTGATGAAGTTGGTGAAAAAAAGTGGAAGCAAGTGAAATCTAATTGTAAGCTATGCATTAAAATGTAGATGATATTAACAAATGTCGAGATATTTTCAAAATTCCACTTTGGAGACGATTGCACATTTTTCAGAGGCTGCATATATCTTATAACTATAAATTAACTTTCAAGGTAACCTAATAATGAAATACGACATTTTTCATATATTTCGTCATTTTGATCAATGAGAAAATTCGTAATAACTGTCCAAGAGGTCGCCGTTTTTTAACCTGACAAAATGTTGCAATATATGACAGAGACGCAAAATTAATTCAATTTTGCCGCGACTCTAGTGCTCTCGTGGCTGCTCCAGCTTCCCATTTAGTCTTCATTCAAATGAACACACGGATAGCCATTCTGACGGTAACAATATCCCAACTCGACGGATTTAGTTCTTAATTAAAAAACTCTGCAATTAAAATTGCCAACCGCCGAACGCACCTGTCTCACATAACATTCAACGAAATAATTTAATTAGACAATAGAAACTATTCCATAATTTTGCGGGGTTGGTTAACAAAAGTTTTGTCACCGTCTGTGCATGCAACTACAGATTAATTAACCTTTTATTTCTGCACAGAAAAAAGTAGTTGTTAAAAAATCCAGTGACTTTGTATCATAGTCTGGGATATGAGAGAGTCAATTAAAATTGACAACCTTCCGTATTTAATCAAATGAATAATTATAATCGGAAAAGCATGTAACATTTTAATAAAATATCGGAGACAGAGCTCGGAAGACTGAGTGACAGTCGCTGAAAATTTATTCCGCAAATGCTTTATATTCTCTTAGACAAAAAATTCGAATTCTAAGCGACAGTCTATGAAAATTCAAAACACGATTTCTCAAAGGAAAAAGGTCATTTTTAAAATTATTGTTATATAATCTTCATTTTTATTAATTATAAGTACATCATTCACACACACGGTCACTTACGCACGTACGCGAAAAAGCTTAAAAAAATCGGACTAGATGAGGAATCGAATCACTAAAAGTTTATATATAGTATATTCTAGTATAGTATATATATATTCTATATTTATATATATATATATTTATATATATATATATATTCTATATGTATATTCTACCGCACGCACCAACCAACTTCTCTATCAAACCACTTGGATCTTGGTTACAAAATCTCGGCCAAGTCGTTTGAGGCAGCGCCGTATGAAGTCGTACGGTTAGCATTAACGATCTTTAAACAAAAATGAAACGTCGAGTGCAAAAATGTTTTAATGACCTTGATGGAAAAAACGACTTTCTGCTATACAAAACCCTCCATAAAACGCGCCATTTTCAATTTATCCAATTCTTTTACGATATTTTCTTACTCAGTTTTAAGTGCGGAATAACACTTTTTGAGCAATAATTTAAAATATGTGAAAAAAAGTATTAAAATTCACTTATTTCAAAAGAGGCTTGATGCTTCTTTTTCTTCAAATATTTAAAACGTTTAAAGACGATCCAAAATTAAAAAATAATAAAGAGAAGTCAAGTACAAAAATGCTTTAATAACTTTAATGGCAAATAAATTATTTTCTGCTATACAAAAAACTCCATAAAACGAACAGTTTTCAATTTATTCTTTTACAATTTAATATATAACATTATTTATAATTAATTAATTAATATCATTATAATTTTATAATTTTTATAATTAGATTTTAATTTAGAATAATAATTCCCAAACAATAGTTTTAAATCTGTAGAAAAATTATTCTTAAATTTGTATATCATCTATTTCAAAAAATCTCAATACTTTTTTTTTCTTTTGAATATAAAATATTTCGAAATCAGAAGAAAAAAATTCTGTGAAGAAAAATCGAGTGCAAGAGTTTTCAGGTTGAAAATTATTGAGTCTGACGGTGGTCAGATGAAAAATATCTGTGTGCTTCCTCCTAGCATTCTTAATTTTTTTTTTTTTGGTTTAAAATGTGCAATTCTAAATTTTTCAATTATTCTTCCAGAAAATGAAATACATTCTTGATAAACTTTTCAAAAATGTTGTTTTCCAATTCCTTTTCCTTAAATATCTTGATTTGAATAGGCATAACACTTTTCAAAATTAACAAAAAGTAATAGTATTTTTAACATTTTTTAAAAACTTTGTAACCCTGTTCTATTCTGCCATATATTTATTTTTATTATTTACATAATAAAAAATAATTATACAAAGAGCATATGGGTGATTGCCAAAAGATGTTACCAGTTTTATTTCCAGACATTTTCCATGATCAATGAATTTTTTCTAAAAATGTTTCGACTTTGTTTAGAAATTACAAATAAAAAAACACAAATTCAACAAGAAAAATTGTTGAATAACATCAACGACATTTTTTTATTATTTAAGATGTACAGATATCAAATACCAGTATACCAGTAGAACAACAAAACTCAACACCTTCTTGTTCCAACGATCAAAGTTAAATGTTGGACGCTAGAGTTGAATTTAAATTTGGACTAGTTTCGAATTTAATTTCTTAAATTTCAGTAGTTCAGGATGAAAATTTTCGAAAAAAATTTCAAAGTCTATCCCGATTTGACAATTAGTCTTTAAAATTGAACCATATTTGAAATTAGAAGCGCTCGAGCTATAAAATTTTAATTGAAATCAAAGCCATGTTAAAGACTTTTAAAATGATCTCGTTGAATCTCATATTATGCAATATGTTATGAAGTTTAATTTAATGTGATTGAAAAATTTTTTCTATTCAAACTAAGAATTAAAAAATAACCTAGATCAGAAAATAAATCACCTGTCGTTTCCAGATCAAAGAAAATTCCCGACCTAGCAAGCACCCTTAAAGAAAAGAAAATTACAAGCAATAGCACTAGGTAAACAATGCAACAGACGCACAACGAGCAAAATACGCAAAATGTGCGGTAAAAAAAAAAGTTCATTGCGCATTTCTTTGATCACTTATTTTCTAAATTCTTCTTGACGAATCATATAAAAAGTTGATTATCATCAAATCAAATCTGAGAGTTTTTCTAATATGATTTACGTTTCCTGGAATCGCTTTTTCAAAAACTTATTTGACAGTCTCTTAAACTCTAGAGGAATGTTTATTATTTATCAGAAAGGATCGCTTGATTTTTTAAATACTTTTTCTTGATGATTAGTAGACTTTAATGAAATTCGCTGAAATCTCATCAGACTTTTCTCTCTGTCCACGAGCCACAGAATAGTCACTTCAAGTTTAAACGATTATTTTTATCTGTGTCGATAAAAATTCCATGAAATCCCTGTGGAAACACTAGAGAATTTTGGAGACTTAGAAAAAACATAAATTTAGAATTCAGAAATGTCTAAGGATCTTTGCTAAAAAACTGAGAATTTTTAACCACGAGATTTACAACAAAAAATCTGATTTTTTTTAAAACCTTGTTCACAGGGCGTCTGTAAATTGTTAGTGATTCCAAAATTATATATCCTGAAAATGTTGTTAAACTGATACACAATACTACAAAGGACTATCATTAAAATAGGATCCCAAACAATTATGTTTTAATAGAAAAGGTTTAAGAATAATTAGGGATGAAACAAATATAAAAAGATAGACTTATCGGGACATTAAATAGAGCATCTTTTTAAATTGTTGTCTTATCTATTATATTTGTAAATAGTTTACTATTCCAGTTTTATTTTACGTTGATTCATATTTCTGAAATACCTGTTACCAATCTGGTACGTTTTGTTCTAGAAGCTTGAAAAAGTGGAACGAAGGCAATCTTCGAGTGATTACAACTAGCCGAGCGTAACTTGTTATCCAATAATCTCTACTCATTTTTCATTTTCATTTAATGGGTTATGTCTCTAGGGAGAATTGTAAAATAATTTTAAAAAAAAGTATCTAGTCCTGGCAGACATGCGAGGCCGCCTGGAATATCGATTTATTGAGTTAATGCATGCGACTGCGTACACACGGGACAAAGTTAACCGCTTAGAATATAAAGTGCTGTATGAGTGTCGACGCGGATATGGATTTTTTATATTCAGAGCATACCTACCTCGGAGAGCGAAAATCACGAATTTTTTAAACGTCGATTAACGCTTATTTACGTTTATTTTTACGAATATTGCAGTGGGACCAAATGTAGCATCTCCGAAGATCTAAAATTGTATTATACATTTTTCATCCCATTTATAATATATTTAAAAAAAAAAGTTTCTAAGAAATTCCAAAGAACGTTTTGAGAGAACGGATTTTAAAGAAAAAAATGTTAAATACTTTTTAATTCAAACTTGTTCATCGGTTTAAAACAACGGAAAAAATACAGATTCTTATGGAACATTAAATTTTGCATCATTCATCCTCTGGGTACAAAAAAATATATTGCATAACTTTTTTTCAAGCAAAAATGATCATATTTTATTAACTTTTGCAGTCGTGGATTATCATAAATAAAGTCTTCTGTGAATTTTATGAGAATATTTCAAGATTTGGATGAATTACGACGAGCTAAAGTAAAAAAACATTTTTTTTTAATCGGGGTTTTCGAGTTTCCTTTTAAAACAAGAGCTGCAACTTTTTTCTGAAAGGAAGAAGATGCGTAATTTAATTAACTATAAGTATATGTACTTTTAAGATTCAAATTTAAAACTTTTTTAAAAAGTCTTCAGAGGCCAACGCAATACAATGGGGCAAAATGACGAAAAAATGTTCAAAAGCACGCTTCCTGCTACAACTTTTAATCGATTCACATTTTTTTTAGATTAGAACGAACTAAATTCTTAAGAGATCGCACAAGATCAATTTCAATAAAAATTTCTTTTATTTACTGTTTTTTAGCATAAATTAAAAAAAATTTAAGATTTTGTTTTTTCAATAACATTTGAATAATTAAAAATGATAGATATTAGTGTATGTTCGATAAATAAACATTCTCAAAGCATAACTTGATAGTTTATTATAAATAAGTAATTTGTTACTGATAATTCTGTCGTTATAAACAGTGGTTATATATATATGTTATTATTATAAATAAATATTAGAAACAAACACGCAGTTTAAGCAATTTTTGAGAATTTGAGGTACTTTTTTTTCAAACGTGCTTTGTTTGACTTGGCAGTGATGCTTTAGTAAACTATATTGCATTTTATGACAAATATTATTGTTATAAACAAATTTGATAAACAAATTCCCAGTTTGAGAAAGTTTTTTGTGTGCGGGGTACTTTTTTATTAAGAGTATTTTATTAAACCTGCCAGTTATGCTTCAGTAAATAATAGTGTCATTTCATACTCTTGACTGTTATAACAAATCCGAAGTTAATAAAAACCACGGTAAAAATGACAATATTGAATGACAATATAGTTTTTATTGAAGCGTAGCTAAAAGTTAACCAAAATACGTATAAAAAATACCTAAATCACTAAAATATTGTTCAAACTATGCATTTGTTTATACACTTTGTTTATAAGATCAAGAAATGTATTGATTTTCGATTTTTCATATTTATGTGTTACTTTAAATTTGATTAAAAACAAAAATCACTTCATAAATATCCAAAACTATTCAAAAATCATCTACTATTGTTTATAACAAAATAATTGTTTATACCAAATGATTCATTAATAATAAACGTTCAATTGATACTTTGCCAGTGTTAAGTTATTGATGAAACATTAATATTAATCATTTTGAATTGATTACGTGTTATAAAAACAACGGTATCCTAAATTTTACCATATTTTCCTGCTTTATGTCTAAATACAGTAAATAAAAAAAATTCTTTTTAAAATGAGACTCATTAAAAATAAGAGTAGAATCGCAACATTTCCTCGACACGTTTGCTAGGATTGCTACTTTCGATCAAGGTAGAAACTCTATAAGACTTTATTTTTATAATATACAATAAGCTTTAAAATTAGTTATTAGCCAATATCCTACGACAAATAGTTTAATAGATATAAATTTGTTAGTCAACATTGTGCGTTTTTCAGTGAAGACAAAGCGCTGATGAATTTTAATTGTTGCCAAAAAATTGCGATCGGGTTTTTACGATTGGATTCTTAAATTGGACAGTTTAATGTAGAATTTTTTTTTTAATTTCAGAGTCCAAAAATTACAAAGGGGTGGGGAGGACTTTTTTATTTAAAAAATTTATATTTCGTAAAAAAAGCCGTTGAATTCAATTCCTCTGAACAAATCTTTAAAAAAAATAATTTTCTATCAATACTTACAGCTTCCAGAAAAATCTGAGAAAAATTGTTTATGACCATTCAGGACAGTGGATTTCAATGATTATTTTTTCTAAAATCCTACGAACAATATATTTGTTGCGAAAAATATTATTCAAACAATTTTTATAAACAATTTCACAGAAGGTCGCTGGCAGCTGTAAGTATGGAAAATTTGTTGGTTCATGACTATTTGTTATAAACAGTGAAAAAAATATTGTTGACATCTTACATAGGCTTTTCCCTGAAGATGCACATATAATTCTATAACATTATATAATCTGCTAGATATTTCAGTGAAATAGAACTCAACAAATTTTGTTTACAAACCATAAATGTTTTAAGGAAAAAATTGCTCACGAACCCCTTCATCATTTTTGGATTCTTAAATACAAAATGTTTTTTAACACTTTGAACTTTTTAATTGAGGAATGCAATAGCAAAAACCAAATCGCAATTTTTTTTCAACAACATAGTGAGATGTGACAAGATATTCGCTAAGGGCTTATTTTGAAGCTTATTTAATATTTCAGAAACAAAACCCCATACTCTTTTTACCTATCTCTCAATCGAAAGTAAAAATCCAAGCAAGCGTGTTGAGAGAATGTTGCGATTTCAAGTTTTTTTTGTTAATAATAAATAATTCATTGGAAAATCAGCCTCGATATTTTGAGGTCTTCAAAACGACGTCCATCCAAACATTTTAGGACTTTATCTTAAGACATTTTATCTGGTGCTTTTAATTTGTTCCCGCAAATAGCCCTTTTTCGGCTAACTAGACTGTGCTGCACTGTGTGCCGTTCAGCGAGAAAAATGTATCAGCGCTGAAATATTTGTTAATGTCCTGAAAATAATTTCCTTACATTTTGTATTATATCAAACGAAACATATACACTGGAACATGGATTTATGCACGGTTGTGGGCATGGCCCGCCGTGGCCTTCCAAAAAAATCCAGCATTTTGTGGTGGTTGTCCAAATTTGATCGTTAGATTCTTGTTTTATTTTCAGGAATTCTATACATTAACTTGAGTGTTGGACGTTAAATGGGATTTTAAATTTGATTTTAATCTAATTTAGAATTCTTAAATTTCAAAAATCCAAGGAGTCTGAACGTAAACAAGCAGGGCCGCATGAATCATGCCTGTTGGATTTGTACGTATGACGCAATCTGATGCAACCAACGCGCTGAGAGTGTGGACCTCATGCTGTTTGTCACGCTTGAATGAGCAACGTGTCTCTTTCGATCCCTTGGTTTCCCTCATCACCAAATGATTTTCGAGGACAGCAATTCTAGGAACGCACCAATCCAGTTTTCGGAAATCCAGATTCCAGTGTATGTGAAAATTTGCAGTTCGTTCATGTTTAACTTTCTACGTTCCAATTGAAAATGACCTTCGCTATTCGAGTAGTTTCAAATTGCTTCGAATGTAATTTCGCTTTGCTAATAATTTGAAAACCTGAAACTAAGAGATTGAGAAACTAAATTTGAATTTGAAGGGCGGAAGTTTCCAAATTGTTGGAATATGGTTCGGAATCGTACCCGAAGCGGGAAACGCCCCTCACTGTCCTTAATGAGTCGTATGCCCTCCCCCCCTGTCCGTTCCTTTAACCTCCTTTTTGACGCTCTTGCGACTCTGACAAATTACAAAAGTTAAATCGTAATGAAAAGATCGTTACCCGCAATCTCAGTCCTCTTTTCAACGCTTTGTGTCACTTCTATAGAAACGACTTGGTTTGATTATACCAAACCAAGTCTTTTTGTCGCAAATTTCATTGCCCAGAAAGAAAGAAGATGCTCTTGTTGGGCTTTCCTGCTTTGAGGGAAACCTGATTAATCCTTTCAAGCCAGATGTAACTTTTTCCTCGAAATGTTTCACAAAGTTTGTTTACTTTGAAAAACCGAATGTAGGGGAATAGTGTCTAAAATGGACACCTTAGCATTAATCAACTTGATATTTTCAGGAATTAAATAATTTTCAGAAACAGAGTCCGGTGAACGGTTCTTTGACATTTTTTCTAGAACGTCCAAAGATTAAAAGTTGGGTACGATACATTCAAATAAACTAAAAGAAATAAAAAGAATAGATCTGAATTTTGACCGTCTTATCAACACTCTCGAATAAAATGTTCAGTCACAAAGAATTAGCTTAAACATGCTTTTTTCTGTTAATTTGAGCACTTAATTTGTTAAATCTCACATCATAATATTTTGTTTATCATTGCAGCATTTTTATTATATAAATTATACAAAATATTGTAAAATACTATTGGAAATAGGGTGTGGTTATATCAAGGTTAAAAGTACAATAAATTGTTAAATATAAACAAATTATTCTTTTAAAAATAATAAATCAAGAACATAGTTTCGAAATATGAAGGTTTCATGCATTAAATCATTTAAAAATTTTAATTTCCTCAAAATAGGTTACACGAACTTGAAATCGTTTGTTTACGGTAAAGGAGAATGATACGATAAATTTCAACAGTACCGACGGTATGAATTGAGAGGTCAATTTACAGCACTGCACTAAATTAAAAAGATTATCAAATTTGTTCAAAGTTTTAATGTATTGCTGACTTCCAAATT
The DNA here is from genome assembly GCA_932195095.1 of Andricus curvator. Lineage (NCBI taxonomy): Eukaryota > Metazoa > Arthropoda > Insecta > Hymenoptera > Cynipidae > Andricus > Andricus curvator. The sequence goes on from CAKNYM010050958.1 coordinate 175,601, forward strand.
ATTCAAAAATAGCTTGACCACTATGATTTATTCACTTTAAGTGATTATTTCTTATGAAAATAAATATATAAATATGACGTAGCACTTGGAATAATATTTCTACTTCGAGTAGACAGATCGCGCAAAATCCCTTTTGGCTGACCGATTTATGTAGACAAGGTTATGACCATTATATTCGAGTAGCTATATTATTATATTTATTTTATTTTCAAATAATTGAGTAACAATTATAAATTGTTAGAAAGAGTAAACGAAAGCTTGGGGATCCAACTAAAATATACCAATAACAATAGCAACATGAAAATATGGTAAAGCATTCCGTGATGTAATTCAATTTTCAAGTAACATTTTATCATAAAGTAGGTTAAATCTATAATCACATTTTATCATTTCAATTTACATATTCACTGTTCAAAACCATTTGTCATCGGTGTCTATTTCATTTCACAATATTTTCGTACAAAAAACTGTCGTTTATTTCTTTTAACCAGTTAATTATTAAAGATTGACCGTTTTAGCGGAGCGACCATTTTAGACACAATCCTTTCACTTCAATAATCTATTTACCTTTTACATAATTATGGTATTTTTCTTAACTTGGCTTCTTTAAGAATTTATGGAAGCTAATGAAATTACTCTTTGAAAGATTACATGTAGCAAGGAAAAGGACGAATGTTTACCCCTTCGATTTTTGTTTGGTTAAAAGAAATTTATTATATATACTAACAGTAAATTTATACGCGCCAAGCGCACGTTCTTGTTCCTTCAATTTTCATTCTCTAACTTTAAGAACATAAACAATTTAAAAATACCTTATGAAGCCCATACATTAGAATATTTCAAATTTTTGAAACAATGATTAATAATTTCAAATTAAAAGCGTTTGGGAGTAAAACAAATGTAATAAACTTCCAAATCGAACAGTTTAAGATTAGGTAAAATTTTGAAAAATAGGACAATATTTCGGATGGAATTAAAAGGAATTAAACCTGTATCATTTCCAAATAAAAGCATTTAAAATTTGATAATAATTTTGAATTGATTAAATTTTTATCAGAAGCTCTCAAAATTGAAAAATTGCAGGCAAAGATTTTTAAGCCTAAATAACTTCATTATAGAGGACTGAAATTGTATGATTTTTAATTGAATGTATTTAAAATTGAACAATTTTATTTTGAATCAAAGATTCTCGAAATTAAATTATTACAGACCAAAATTTCGAAAATGGGACAATTTCAAAACGTTAAAAATTGAACTATTTCAGATTTGAATTTTGAAAACTGGATTATTCAAAACTCAAAGAAATTGATATTGTATCATTTTTAATTAAAAGCGTTCAAAATTGAATAATTTAATATTGAACATTTTAAATATTTATAATATAAAATTGAATAATATGTATATTATAGAACAATTTAAATAACAATTTTTCATCCAAAGCGATTAAAATGGAAGTTTATTGTATCCTGGAATTTTAAATTGTTATGAGATAAAGAAAATTATAATTTAATATGAAAATTGATGAGACAAATTTTTCTAAGGCAAAAAAACATTCACCGTCATTTTCAGAGTTTGAAAATTAAAAAATTAAATTCTCAACTTTCAAAATTAAATTATTTCAAAGAAAGTTTCAATATCAGAATTAATCATAATATGAAACATTGAAAATTGAAAAATTTCTACTACGGAATGTTGAAACTTAAACGAATTCAAGCTTCATTTAAGACTGAAAATATTTTTAGTCACCAAGAATTATTATATTACAAATTTGTTATGTTTATGTTTAGAATTTTAAAAGTAAAGAATTTTTAATAATACTTTTTAGAATTTAATCATTTGAATTTTAATAGAAAAATTCCAACTTGTGAAAGGGAAAAATTGAAAATTTAGCTTTCAATATAAAAAAATGTTTGGAATTGTATAATTTCAAGCCTTTCAATTCGAATTGTTCTTTTTAAGTTGACTTTGACGTGTTCAATATTTTGTAACATTTTCAAATAAAAAATAATTGAATTTTCAATGCCAAGTTCTAAAATCTTCTCATTTTGAAGGGTTGATTTTGAGAAACTATTGTCTTAATTTTTCATTATTTTGAATTTATTCTCGTGGAATTTGATTCAAAATTGTTTAATTACGAGTCCCTTACACCGAAAATTGTGTAACTATCAAGTGTTTCAAATTTCATATTTTACGCTTAAGAAAAATTAAGAAGAACAGACAATTTTGTAATCTTACAATATCATATTTTGCAATTTTGAAAAATTCTATAGTGAAATTGCCGTGATGTTTTTAATATTTGAATTTGGAACTACAAGATTGTGCAATTTGAAATCATAGAAACCTCTAAAATTTAAGAAATGTTATACAAAATAATTTCGAATTTAAGCTTATAAAGAAAAAAAACTTAAGCTCGCCTAAAAAATTAAACGGTTCTAGAATTCAGCATTTAAAATTAAAATTTTAAATTGGAATTATAGAAACTTTATAGAAGATAAATATATTATCATTAAGTATCATAACTTGTAGTATCAAGTGGCATTCAAAGTGATCAGATAGATTTTTTAAAATAAAAATCTGAGTTTTCTCTTAAAAAAATTTCCAGCTATTTTCATAGTTCAAAATTAAATAATTGGGAGACTGCAAACCTTCAAAGTCTGAATCTTCTAAAAGCTTTTGAGAATTATATGATTTTTAATTGGAAACTTTTGAAATTAATGCGTCAAAGATTGAAAATCACCAGACTTTTTTTTTAAATGCAGTTCTCCTAAATAAGGATCTCGCAATTAAGTGATTGAAAATTATTTATTATCAAACTTTGAATCACGCTTTTTTAAACGTCGCGAAAAAAAATTACGTGACAAGCGCGTGGAAACATATAGTACCTTCAATGTGGACCGAATGAATAAATCGTCGATTGTTGTATGTATATAATAATAATAATTTATGACTCAACATTTTATAAAATAGAGCTTCATCTATTCAATTCATCCTGAATTTTTTAGATGATACAGTTGAAAATTGTAAGTTATAATTCGATCAACGGAACTGCTCAAACATCGAATTTCAGACACAAAACTGAAACGTCTCTACAAACAATTAATGAATCAAAATTTTCTTTAAAAAATTCCCCTGGATCTTCATCTAGTCAATTTATCCGGAATTTTTCAGACGAATTGGTTACGTATTGTAGGCTACAGGTCAATTGAAATGCTAAAACTGATTCTTTTGTTGAAACTCATTATTTTTTTGTTCTGAATCTGGTTTGTCCAGTTTATAAAAAACGGACAATGTTCATGCGCAGAAGTTATTTTTTTGCGATTTTTTATTCATTTCAAAATGTTCGATACAAGTAGCTGAAGAATTGGATGAGATCTCCAATAAACGTAGGATAACTAGCTTTCTTTCGAGAAAAGATATTCGTCTTTATTTATTTAGCTATTCCACTTCACAATTGGACAATTTCGAACTATAATCGTAATTTATGAAATTTTCAAATGCAGATTTTTGAATATTTTATTTCGGAATCTTGAACACCTTCCAATTAAGCCTGTTAGACTTATGTTAAAATGATTTCAAATAAAAATTGTTCGTTTCATAAATATTTTAACGGAATTTCATTTAACTCAATAAATCTCAATAGAAATTAACTATGAATTAATAAAATAAATTATTAGTTTGAAACGATGTCATACAAGTTGCAAGAAACCTTTAAAAATTCATATAAACCAAAATTTTCTCGAAAAGTACTTCTGGAAAATGGAATGAATTTCGAGGGTCTTTGTAACTGCAATCAACGACCGGATTACCTGCAAAGTTATTATATAACTTTTGGCCGAGGTCCAATCACCGACGATCGCACTCTGCATGGAAATTAAATTTGTCGACTTAGTTCAATTTTCTCGGAAACTTTTATTGCTCATTTCTGGACTTTAATACAGAGACTCAAGTGTCCTTATTCGTAGTTGAGAATCGATTTATCAAATATTATTTCATTTTAAGTAGGACACTGAAAACAGAATCATCTTTTAATATTTTGAAGAGAGTTTACTTTTACATAAAATCCACTTTTATGAATTATTTTCCATCATGAATAATTCAAGACTATTTACGGTCTGCAACTCCGAACTCACCAAAGTCCGAAGAGTCGTGCACGGATAAAGGAGAATAAACAAAAAAAAAAAGGAGTATAAGAAATAAGGACAGGGGTAAAAAAAAGTAAAGAACTTAACGAGTGTAAAGATGTTTCAAGAAAGGTTTTAGAATATTTATGATCCGGAAACTCAACTACAAGAGTTTATACCGGATAAAGGAAGTCCCAAGATAGTTTCTATATGCATAGGAAATATTTATATCGAAGTTCTAGATTAAGAACAGAAGCCAATCAACATTTTGCAAACGTCCAAGAAAAACAATTTTTAAATAAAAATTAATTAACAATTTCCAAAGCACTCATTAACAAATAAAGCTTTGGCTCAAAGAACGTTGTATGAACAGAGATTTTGACTCACTGGAATCTTTGTTCATACTGTTAGGGGTAGCACTGAAATCTGTCAAATTAAATTTTGACATTTAAATGCTCGGTTCTGAATTAGACAACAAGGTTACCAATATTGTGTTGAGAAATATTTTTTACACTCTCCTTGAATAATTATTTAAACAAAGGAAGAAAAAAAATTAATAATCTGGAATATGGGGAATACAACCACTCGAAGAAAGAAGAAAAGCCTGCTTGTTATGAATATCAATAAAGTATGAATAAATGAAAGATGATAATATCAGCATCTGTACTAAATGAAGACTGAGATTTTATAGTGAAATTGTACTTTTCGATGAGAGGCCTTTTTATGATAGGTCTTCTTGTCTAATATGGCAAGTGTGCTTATAATCAGTCCCGCAAGCCCTATGAGGTTTAACATATATTTCCCATTAGAGAAAATACGTTTTTGTAAATTTGATTCTGCATCGTTAATATTCAATGCATAAAGTTGACTCTCAACTTCACAGTTAGCCATAGAATACGAATCAAAAACCACTTTTTGAAATTTACCCCCAGAAGTCTGTAGGATGTCTATAGGAATGAAAGAAGATGCTCTTGTTAGGCTTTCCTGCTTGAAGCAAAACCTGAATAATCCTTTCAGGCTAGATGCTCCTTTTTTCCTAAGAATGATATTTATATACTTTTAACAACTACTAAAGAATTACGATTTCATTAATTACGAAACAATGATCTTATAATGATCTCATTCTTCGTACGAATTTGAGAGTTTGAAAATTTGACAAAATCTCGGTTCATACAACGCTCTTTGAGCCGATGCTTGGAATAACAAGAAAGAAATCTTTTCGTTAGCTGAAAAACACGTAAAAATAGTTACACGAATCTGGAGAGTAATCAGTATTTCAAAAAAAAAAAAAGGAAATCCATCTTTTCCCTCATTTCGGTAGAAACCTCCGATATTTTGACACTAAAGAAATCAATCACGTTCAGGAGAAGAGTCGTACTCGTTTCTTCGGGAAGGAGGGTTGCACCCCCAAAGAGGTTATCGCGTCGTTTCTGGCCGTCGAGATTAAGTCGTTTTGGGGTTCCGCCTCGCTAGCAGTTGGAGCGACGACAATTCTCATTTAGAGTGGTGGTTTCGATTCCCCCATTGCCACTGGAAACGCAGCTTTATATATATATACTGACACCATATACATTTTCCCGTTTGCGGCCTGGTTTGCGCAAAGTCAAGCGAATAATCGATAATGATTTCTTGAGCTGCATCCTCTCACCAGGAGGCACGGGTGGTAGAAAACCAATATGAAAAAGTCAAATCATCCTCGAGTAAGAATTTAAGACGACCCGCGATCTTGCATCTTTCAAGCAATATCGATGTGATGACCTAGAACTGAAGCAAGGAGAATTCAATTATGAATTGAGTGAAGCGGAAATTGTCTTTAGAAGGAAGGGAGATTCTTTCTTTTTGTTTAAAAAAAAAAACAACTCATCATTTTTATATTAGGATGTTTATGAGAGTGGCCCAAATAAAAAAAATGTTTTATTGATTTTATGGCACATTCCACAAACAGCTTCTATTTGATTACAAAACAACTGTGATGTTTCTTAAATTTTTGAACAAGGAATGGCTGAAAGAAATATATGTTTGTTCTTGTCTCACCAACTTATTTTCTTTTGTTTGGCTTTAAAATAATTGTGCAACTTTTTGTGAATTGAAAATAAAGTTTTACCCGCGGTCCAAGGCCTTTAATTGCTAAAAAATGTGTTAATTTTATTTTTTTATAGAAGTGACAAATTACTCACTTAAAAACAATAAGTCTGACAATAAAATGATTGTGGCTTTCTCTAAAAATAATCTCACCCTAATTTCATTCAGAATACTACCTGAAAGTGAAAAACCCCACCCTCTATAGGGGCCGTACAGAAATTACCTAAAGTCTTTTTGTTGGCGGGCTAGGTCAACATTTCTTACTTAAGGTATTTTTAAGTTTTCGAATCACTAAAAAACAAAAGTCACACCCATATTATTGTGAATGGCTGTTTTTCAGGAAAAATTGTATGTTACTTTATTGATGGTTGTAACAGTATTACCTGTAATTTAACTGATAATATTAGTAGTACCTAGTAATATGAGTATTAATATTAGACGTAATAAGCATAAATTCATGAAATAATAATACATGAATAATCAAATGATGGGTCATACACAATTTACGTAAGGTTTTTTTCATGTTTATCTCCTCCACCCCCCCCCCCCCCCCCCAGATGGAAAATACCATTATATTTGCTTTGACCCCCACAAAATATTAATAAGATTTTCTTCACTGAGAGAACGAACATATATATAAAATATCAACTCTGTTAACTAAATAAACGTGGGAGCATAATGAAATTAGTTTCAAAAAAATATATAAATTTGGTAATTATAGTAAGAAGTGTGCAATGGAAAATTAACTTCATTTTGTGAGATTTTTCTTCTTTTTCCATTTGAATGCAAACTGAATTAATAGAACCCTATAATAAGAAAATTTAACTATTTTTGGTTGAAAGTTCAATAATCGAGTTAAAAAGTCTACTATAAAATTTTTGGTTGAAAATTCATTCTATTTGGTTAAAAATTTAATTATTTTGTCAGAGATCAACAATTTTATTAAAAAACTCATCCTTTTTGTTTAGAATTTATCTATATTGTCAAAAATTCATATATTTGGCTTCAAAATTCAGCAACTTTCTGCTTAAAAATTAATCTGTTTCTGTTGATTGATTATGAACCTATAGTAGATAGTCAATTACTTAAAACACTGATGTATGTAAAATAATTAATTTGATTAATAGTTAATACAGTATATGTGTTAATAAATTAAAGTTAAAATTAATAACTTCATTTATAGTTGTACTCAGTAGAATTGATTATAATCTAATAAACTGCGGTAGATAATTATCTACCGCAGTTTCATTATATACATACTGTAGGGTAGTTTGCCCTTCTTGGTTGAAAATGAATGCATTTTGTTCAAAATTCTTATTTTTGATAGAAAATAATTGAAATATTCTTAAGAAAATTTGTAGGACTTTTCAAAAGCTTTAATTTCTCCTTGAGACTTTTTCCCGGATATAGCGTCATGTGGCTCAAAATTTGAACTTAATTCTTATCAAAAAATGGCTAGAAGAAAAATTGTAGTTATGCTGAAAAGCTTTATTTCTTTTTTCACATTTTTTTACGTATCTATCGTTGCTCAGCGTAAAATTAGAATATTCGATTTTTGCATAGCAGTTTCGATTAATAAACCATTTGCTGAGGAATGCTGGTTAATGAACACAGAAAAAACGAAATTTAATATTTACAGCTATTTCAGAGTAATCTTTATCTGCAACAAAAATTAACTTTACATGTTAAGATTTTCCCATAACATGGGAAATGGTTATCATGTCAACTCCATTGAATCTTGGTTTGTTTCTATGTGAAAAAAATCAACTTTATCTACAACAAAAATTCACTTCTGTTTTTTCTGTGAACTCGTTCTTTTTTTATGATAAAAAAAAAATTGTCAAAGCTGGATTTGATCCGTTCATTTTTTCGAGAGTTATCGTGCATGAGGTCTTATGGACAATATATACTATATATATATATACGGAAAGGAAGACGCTATTGCCAAAACTTGATTTTCGCCTTCAGATGGTCTCAAAACATGAAGATTTGTTGAGAAACTGAGGTGTGAAATTTCGGACGATTCTAATGCTTTCTCAATCATAAATGATGATAATGTGAAAAACGAAACATTTTTGATACATCATAGGAGGAAATATGCATTATTTATGCTCAGGGGTGGTTTCTTTTATATTGAGGGTATTATTTACCATCCATAGAGTGCGTGCTATTTTTAAGTAACATATTTTTTTGTAAATCTTCGAACGTAGCTTATATGAAATTTATTATATTAAATAAGAAATCTAGCATTACAATTATGAAAAGAGAATTTTTTACGCATAAAGGTTTTTGATGTCAACTGTTTTATATCTGAAAATTTTTGAATATTGTTTCTGATTATTTTTTGTTCATAAAAAGTTTATTTTTCTATTTTTAGGTCCAATTTTTCAACTGGACCATACTTTTTCATTTTTTTCACCATTTGCGACAACTTTTTACGATTTTCAGGCAAAAATAATTTTGTTTATCCTTGGTATTGTGAAATACAAAGTTTCAACGTTTGGGGGCCGTATAACAGCCCTGACGAGCCTACAATTCCTTGATCTAAAAACTAAAGGAAATTTAGAGATTTTTTTGCACCAAATGGAAGGTTTTTGGGGGTTGTCCCTCGAATTAATGAAACTTTTTTATTGAGGCCATCCTAATTTTAATTCTAAAATTTCGTTAATGTACTTTTGTTCAATTTGACATATATTTAAGGAAAATCATGGTGAGATCTGAAATTTTGTTTATAGAAGCTTTAAAATGTCATTTTTATAATGGGCCTAATTACTTTAAAAATGTTAAGGATTTGCGGATTGATTTCTGAAAATATAAAGTAAAACGTAAGCCGAAAATGATTTAGGACTGATCAGACTGATCAGTCTGATGATCATATGGTTGCAAGAACTCATTGGGTTCATTTCGAAGCAGACATTTGCAAACCTCAATTTAGATAATTTAAATATTTTCACGTCAAACCCCTCAAACACAGATATAAATAATAATGCGGAAATAAGAGTATAAACATTGTATAATTTTTTTGTTCATAAAAGTAATTTAATGACAGAAAAGGTTTCAATCTAACACGTTATTTACTCGTAATTGCAAACATAACTTAACAAACATAACATAACTGTTTAGTCATCTATTCTTATAATATATTATATTTTTCACAATTGTGTAAATTATTTGTAGAAAATTATGTATCATTTTATTGTCATTGATTTTCCAATTCTCAGTATTATAATTTTTGAAAGTGTAATCATAATGTAACCTCTTTAGCTGAAAAAGAGGACATAATAAATATCAATTAATTTAAACTGTATGCGTTTCAAAAACTTAAAGTTTAAAATGTCATATGTTTTCCTTCAGAGTGTAAATGGTAAAATTTTAATTTTTTATTTCAATATTTAAAATATTTCGATATTAAACTTCTTGACATTTTGAAGCATGAGATGTTGGAAATGGAAATTGTAAACCTTCAAACTTGAGATTCTTGCAGGATGGAAACTTGTAAGTTTTGACATACTGAAACTTTGAACTTTTGAAGTGTTGGAGAAACTTGAAGGTACATTTACTCTTGTCTTAAAGTTATTATATTTTACTTCAAAATTTGTAAATCTAAAATTATATTTTATCTACTTTGGCATATTATTCCACCCACTCATCTTCTTAGCCAAAGCGGGCAAATTTACAATTCTTTGACCATATATAATAGACCTTTTATACATAATAATAATGATAACGCGCAAGCGGAAATACAAAAGGACGTGACGTTTGCAAAAACGATTTATTACTGGTCGGTGGGAAAATGAAAGGGCAATTTCGTTGAATACTCGCATGATGATGCACACGGGGGAAAATTCTGTCGCTATTTTTGGCTCAGATGTTTTCTAAAGGCACAGAACAATTGTAGGCTAACCATTAGAATTGCAACACATTCCCGTTTCCAGTTTTCGAAACCGCATACATTCTCGAAATAGACAGAAAGTATGCCCTGCGGTTTTTAATTACAAAAGTAGCATCATTTTTATTCACACTATAGATATGATAATTCTGCTTTGAATTGAAAGAGTGCTCATGACAAAAAATGCATTGGAAAAGATTCCGTAAATGTTCGATGAAGGCATAGAGCATTTTCATACAGAATTCTATATTTAAAACGACGTTTTTCGAAAAAATCAATAGGCAATCTATAATGAGATTTACATATAATTTCATAAACAATTTCTTTGTGCAGTTCTCGTTTGAAATTCTTTTGAATGTGGTAACAATGTAATTTTATCTACCGCCTATCTGAAAATTCTCTTTGTAAATAGTGTGCGAAAATATCTTCCAGGAAATTCTGTATGGAAATTGTATTTTGAAAATTCTCAATGGAATTTTCAAGAAAGGTTTACTAGGAATTTCGTAGAACTTAAACAGACAATATTCAAATTTGCATGTTAAGGCATTTTATGTTCATATTGAATTTCAATGAATATTGTATAAAGCAGATAGTATTTCTCACTATTTTTGTAACATTAGTAATATCGAATATGTCATTGAAAATCTTATTTTATGGAATTCTCATAGGAACATGACACAAATTATGGCTGTAGGCGCAAAAACCTCCCAATTTACAATAAATACTATCCTATATTGAATAAGGTAATTTTTATTTTTTTAAAACGGCTATGTGGCGTCATAAATTTCAGATTGCATACAAACTCAAAACTTCACGTAGAAATTTTAGGTTATTAAGAAATACGGAGGAATTAAATAAGTTTTAATCCAAGAATAATAACAATAATACTTAAAATAAATTCTGTTTCGAAGTCCTGCTTTACAAATTTTACCAATATCATTGGTTCGTTTCTAAGAATAATTGTATCTAGATCAAGGATAAATAAAGATTGGTAGTAGAGAACTAAATAACCAACAAAATTGGAATCTTTCAGGAGAGCGAAAAAACATTCTGAAAACTCGAAGATAAAACAAAAGTCCACTCTCGAAATTGCTAAATTGAGGACAGAAATGGCTGTTCAGAAAAAGTTATCCAGTTTCGAGAAAATAAATGTGTAATATGGCAATCTCAAAGTGACACTGGTCGCAAAAGGGAGTAGGCTGACCTAACAATTGTAATAAAAAATTTAATTTTAGGTTGAAATAAAAACAAGCTTTCGAGATATCAAGTTTACGGATACAAATAAAAGAGGTTTGATGTATAAACGTTAGCCAATTCCAAAAAAATCGACCTAGAATTTTGAGATTAAAATTTCATTGGTTTTCAAAATCGACTTTGGATAGCGATTGAAAATCAAATCTTTAATATTTTTCAAAGGTAAAAACTAACTACTAAGATATGGAGATGTTGACTGAGAATGAAAAGTAGGTTTGATACAAAAGATTATTCTGTTCCGAGAAAATTAAAATTGAAGATCGCAATATCACAGTATGACAGACATTTTTTGCTAAAAATCTGAAAAAATAAGAAAATACTTTTTTTCTCATTAAATCATAATAATTGTCAGTAAGATCAATGTTAAAAACTTACAAAAATTATTACTACGCCAGCATTTTTGCCAACATTTTTAAGATATATTTTTAATTTATTGTTTGAAAAAAATGAGGTTTTGTAAAAATCCTTTTATCACAATGCATATTTAATTTTTGAGGAATTTTTCAAACAATGAAAAAATCTTTAATAAAAATGTTGGCTATCTAGTTCTGTGCTGCAACCCATCAAATATGCTGGTTTAGCTTTACATTTGTCTCCGTTTATCCCAAATGCGACTTTCGGAAATTTTTTTTTTTGCCACTTTTTTGTTTCAAATAATGTTTCGAAGTGCCAGTAACTGTTAAATGATGGACATCACTAGATAAAATTAAGCGAAAAATTGCATTTTGTACATTTTAGCGTGTGACAGATTTTTCGTCTGCACCCTTCAATGATTATCATTTTTTTCGGAAAACGATGTTCTTTGTCCAACATTTGAATTGAAATTAGGGCCGTATATGAGGAAAGAATAAGGAACAACTTTTAAGAAATCGAAATGTGTCTTCAAAATGGATTTTGCTCAATCATAAAGTTTTGCCTTTAGGAGGTTTTGCTACATTAAATTTTTGTTTCCCTCACATGCGTTAGGATTCCGCGATCAACTTGCACCAAAAAGACGCATTTAACAAATTTTGGCTTTTGGGATGTTTTGTTTCTACACTCTTCAAATTTTTTCGGTATTTCACAAAAATTCTGAATAACAGAAAATCGGTAGAGAAATATATGCCAAATTCTTGTGAAGATTTTCTACTGACAGTCTCAATGGTAATTGTCTATGTATTTCTTTCGGATCGATGCGAAATTATTTTGAACTTTCTTTTCAACTTTACTAAAATATGGCTGTTCTCTATAGTTGGGTATGGTTACCATGTCAACTTCATTGTATCTTCTTCTTTTTAAATGGGAAAAATTCAAATTTAGCTACTTGACAATTACACGAAGCAAAACTTTACTTCTGTTCTTTCTGTGTTAATATGGGGTTAAATTTATAAGCTCTAAACTTGCCTTTTTTTATACTGTATCCAGAATTCTCATAGAAATGTTCCTTTTTTTCTATGGAAATTTCTCATCGAAATGCCGTGGGAAGATTGCATATTGAAATTATTCAAGAAATTTCTGTATCGAATTCATATAGGAATTTGATATATAACCAATTTTCTTTTAATTTTACTCAAAGATGGTTGTTTTCTATGGACTTTCCCTGCAATTTTCGACAGAACATTTTCACACAGGGAGAGCATAGTAAACAGTTGAAATCAATTTTATTAACTAAAAATCAAAATACCTGTGGCGATACTAAAAAGATTCACTGAAATTTTCATGCAGATACCAGCGAAATGTTTGAAGAATGAAAAATAGTTTTGAAGAAAGTATCATAAAACTTGCTTCAACATAAGTGTTTCAAATTTATACAGAAATAATCCAAGCTTATTAAATAAACAATCTTTTGCACGATAGACATATTTTGTTATTCAGAAAAATTTTGTTTGATTTAATGAATCCTTTTACACTAAGTATGTATCAGAGAAATAAATTTTTATTTATTTCAAACTTCTTGTGCTTCTATTCACATTTCAAAGGGTTTATTTGAAAAATTAAAATTCATCTCTATTTCAGAATGAATATGTTTAATAGAATACAATTGATTTTTATTTCAATTTCACGAACTTGGTTTGGAGATAATTTGTATGTTTTGTTGTATCCTTTTTGAGTTTTTGCTTCTTGTAGTTTAAAAATATCCTTATCGAATTTCTTTCTTCTACAGAAATATGTTATCATATCATGATTTATTTGAATTAATCGTGAGCACATATGTGTGAAATTTTATTTCTCCAATTCACGCAAAGCCTATAATGCGAGAAAATATTTGAACAACTGGTATTGGTAGAGTGACGTATTACTTGGGTAATTCTCTACTGACAGAACACTTTCCTGTTAGTTTCATTGTAACGAAACTCTGTATGAATCTTCATTTGAGTGTCTTATAACATGCTCCACAGTAAAAAATTATATTCAATACCCACAAAATTCCTTTGGATCATGTCTAGTAGGGTTTCCTTTAATTTTCAAATTCTAGTTTGTCCTCACCTCTCAGTTTTATACGAATGCCCATAAAAAATATAGCCTCAAAATTTGAGTTGCACAGGATCCCGTTCATGCAGACATAATATGAAATATCACGAAATTGAAAAATTAGGGAAATTTATTGGTCCCCAAAGAAACCCCCATTTTCAGACTTTATGTAATATGCAGGTTAATTTAAATTTTATGATAAATAACAGAATAAAATATTTGGAGTATTTTTCGAAATATTCTTCCGAAAATATTTTAAGTGAAGTTGACTCTCGCTCATATAAATATGGTATCAATTGAGATATAAAATCTTTATTGAAATATTCATTCTCAAGAAAAAAATGTGTAATACTTTTAGGTAAGGTTTTATATCTCCTTTTCTACTTTGATAATATATATATATATATATGCAGACACGACCTACATAAAATCGAAGTAAAATGTAAAAACCTCAGAATCTCACGTTTTTGAACATGCAAAATAACACTGAAAAAATCTATGTAATTTTGATTTCTGACAGTATGATTTCAATTTTATAGTAAATAGAAGAATAAATTATTCCAAGTATTCTTTTAAAGTATTTATTTTGATATCCTTGCAACAATATTTGAGTCAAGTTGATTGACCAGAAAATAAATATGATGCCAACAAAGCGCTTTTTTAAATTTTTTAGATAGCAGAAAGTGGAGAACAATGCTAATTTTTTTGAAATTAGCTTTTATTGAAATGTACTAAGAAGAAATGAAATAATTCCCTTTGAAAAAGGGGCTTGCAATAGTAATATAATAATAATAATAATAATAATAATAATAATAATGTGACTAAAAATAAAAGCGTGAGGCGTAAATATGAAACATCAAGCATTGAAATATGTGAAAGGAGTTTTAATATCAAGGCCCCACGCTTTGATTTTAACTCACATTATGATTATCATATTCTTACAACAAGCCCCCTTTTCAGAGGGAATTGTTTCGTTTCTTTCTGGTACATTTTTTATAAAAGTTTTTCTTAACTGTTCTTGATTATATATTTTATTTTCTGCTCTTCAATTTTTTGATGATTTCTCACTATGTCCATAAATTTTCATCGCAAAGCTTGTAAAAAAATATCGAAATTGCGAGTCATATTATCGCTTCGTCATATTATTCACATACTGACAAGAGATTTATATCAAAGATTTTTTCGCAACCTTAGGATTCAAATCAATTTTTGATATAAATCTGAATTAGAAATTAATTTCCTAGACCTGCAGTTTCTCAAAGGGCAGGGCGAGAGACGATTGCGACTCTCGCCTCGGAAGGGCCGCAGTGCGCGTGTACTCAGTCAAGTATATTGCGCAATATTATGCATTCTAATTGGAAACGGTTCAGGCGGCTCTGACTGTTTACGTTTTGAGGGTACCGATTTAGTAACAAGGCCAGTGCGAGGCAACTCCCGAAACTGTTATTATATGGGACTTGGAGTGTATAAGAGAATGACAAAAAGTTACTAAATTTCAAAACTCCTGAAAATTAAAAATTACCGAAATTTTTTTTTGTAAAACAGACATAAAAAATTATAAATTATAGATATAAAAATGATGGCCAGTTAAATAATCCTAATAATCTAGAAGTACCAACAAAACTAGCTACATTTTTTCATATTTTCGATTGAATTTATAGTGGTGAAAATTATTTTTGTATTAAGCCCTTCAAAGTTAGTTAAGAAATATTTTGCCTCTGAACATTATTATTTCAAGTTTCTGACACGAAACATTTTATTTTTTATACAGCTTTAAGAATTGATGGGACTCGTGAATATGATAAAATATTTAGTTTTTTAAAGATTATTTTATATACTGTAGATTCTAGGTCGTTTTTCAGATATAAAAAATTTCTAATTTTCACGAGAAAACGGATTCTAAATAAAGTGTATACAAACATGAATTCAAAATTAAAAGTATATTTTTTTCCATTTTTAATATCTGTAGATCTGGGAAACATACACTTTTGCTAAAATCATAAATAACTTTTATGTTAATTTATTTAATGCTGAGTAGTTTTTCAACAAGATTTAAAAGATTCAAAAAGAAAAGTTTTACCTTTTTTATATAAGAAAAACTTTTTTTATATTCAAAATACAACAATACGATATCTAGCGTATTTGTTCGCGCCTCTGAGCCTCATAGATCGACCTATTGATGAACCTTTTATGACCCACCAGTACCGATTTATGAAG